>PVJL010006693.1:10689-88285 GCA_004026885.1 Lyroderma lyra | reverse complement strand
TAAACAGTCAATTACATTTTCAAAAAAGAGTTTTAAATAATAAAAACATTTATTTACTTACCTATTACCGTTTCCGAAATTCTTCATTCCTTGCTCCTTGCGTAGAAATCATTTTTCTTCTACGCAAATGACTGCCTTTAAAATTTCCTTTTACAACATGTAGATGGGTGAAGAATTCTTTTGCTTGGGCTGTCTCAAAATATATTTCACTTTTGTTTTTGAAAGACATTTTTGCTGAATAAAGAATTCTAGGATGGAGTTGTTTTCTTCACCTACCTTAATGATGGTACTCCATGTTTTTGCATTTTTCTCAACAAGATTACTGATATCCTTTTCTGTACTCTGTAAATAATGTATCTTTTTTCATCTTAATCTGGCTACTTTTAAGATTTTTTTCTTTATCACTACTTTTGAGCAATTTGATTATGATGAATCATGATATATTTCAATCTGCCGTGAATCCTGCCTGGTTATTTTCATCATATACATTGTACTTTCCATATCTAGAAATTTAATCCGGGATTTTGTCTGTTTTTTCATACCTTCCGTATGTACTTAACTTTTGAACCTATGAAATGCATTATAGTAACTGTCTTAGTATCCTTGGTTACCACGTCTAACATCTGTGTCAGCTTCGGGTTAATTTTGATTGATTTTTCTTCACTATGTGTAATATTTTTGTGCATCATTTCATGCTTAGTAATTTTATTTATTGGCTGTCAGACATTTTGAATTTTACCTTGTTGAGTATTGAGTATTTCTGTATACCTGTAACAATTCTTGACCTTTGTTCTATAAGGTAGTTAAGTTACTTGAAAACAGTGTGATCCTTTTGGGTTTTGCTTTGAAGATTGGTAATGTGGGCCCAGAGCAGTGATCAGCCTGTGGCTAGTTATTCCCCAACACTGAGGCAAGATTCTTCTGACTGTCTCCCCTGACGTTGAATTTTCCCACCTGGATGGGAGAGTCAGTACTGTTCCCGACCCCCTGGGAACATCAGACACTGTTGCCTCTAATCCTTTTGAATGATTTATTTTTCCATGGCCTTGGTTAGTTTCTTTAACAAGCAGGCACTGATCATGAGTCAGCTACATTCTCAAGGGGTGTCATCTGCAAATCTTTGGGTTCTCTCTGAGCAACACCCCGCTCTGTAATATTTTCCTGTGACTGCTGGCCGCCTGTGTCTCTCCAGCCTCTGCTGCCGTATCTTCAGCTCTGGGAGTCTTCCAGGCTCTGTCCAGGTTCCTATTCTGGAGGCACAGCCTAGAAACTCAAGGCAATTGCAGTGCTCACCCCATTTGTTTCCCATTTCTCAGTGCTCACTGTCCATCACCTGATGTCTCGTGTATTGCGGAAACGTAGTTCTGGATATTTTGTCCATTTGGGGGTTGTTAGAGGCAGCAGGGTAAATCCGGTTCCCAGTACTTGATCTTGGCTGATAGTATGGCCTCTGTTCTCCTGATGACATCACTGAGATTGAGTGGCTGGTCCAGGGTGACACCACTTGCAGTGGACAGGATGGAGCTGTGGGTCACAGTTGACCACTGCAATGCCTTCTTACTAAACTATGCTTCCTTTCTGAACAAAAGGCTTTTGAAAAAGCCTATCCACATTAGCATTTTCGTTTTCTTTTTAGAAAAAAAATCTTCGTTCCAGCACTGCTCAGTAAAATTCCGTTTCTGTCTCTTCGGAGAAGAATTTTGTTGGTTACTCTCCCTGGAGGACTTGATTTTGGGGTCAAAGCCCTCAGGCTCATTTGCCAGAGCAAGGCAGGGTGGTCGCTGTGGACACCAAAATCTTAATAGCTGACACTCAGCGAAGCGTTCCAGCTGAATGGCCATGGATAGACCTAAAAATAAGACGAGGACTGAGTGGAGTCTTTAACAAATGCACGCTTCAGGTCTCTCAGTTCGGACCCATCACCATCCCAGGAAAGACCATGATGAGGGGAGTGGGATTTTAGGTTGGTCCTTATCGTACTGGGTCTGGGCCTGGTGGTCACTTCCTGTAGAATTAGACCATTTGTTCATTTGAAATTAAAATTAAAAATTGTATCAGGAAGGACTGTTTTACTGTTGGAAGAAATCAGATT
This sequence comes from Lyroderma lyra, assembly GCA_004026885.1. Classification (NCBI taxonomy): domain Eukaryota; kingdom Metazoa; phylum Chordata; class Mammalia; order Chiroptera; family Megadermatidae; genus Lyroderma; species Lyroderma lyra. The sequence continues at coordinate 86,193 of PVJL010006693.1, read as the reverse complement.
GTTGTTGATTGATCCAAGGATTCTTGTTGAATTCCTATCTAGAAGTGCATAAAACTTCCTGTGCAATTAAAACTGGGGCTGGCTATCACAAGTGTGCAGTTACCTGCTGTTTCTGTTAGGTGGCCGTCCTTGTCTAAGTATTTTATTTAAATGTCAGCATACAGCTTGATATGGCACTTAGCTCTCAACTTTGGAAAATGTGAGAAAATTCTAAATCCCTCCTTGAGGATTTTTCTATGTTGCTATTAAAAGACATAAATCAAAAGCTTGCCAATTACTGTCTGCAGAAGGTCACAGCCTATATCGTAACCATAAATAAGTATTTCTGAGATCTTCCTCATACTTAACCCAGGGCCTGGAAAATATGAAATAGTCAGTAAACGTTCTTTGAATATAAGGAAATGAATTAGTCAAAGTGTTTTTTTCTAGAGGTTCTGTGGCTGATGTCACCTTCAGAATAATTAGCCCTTTAACCCTGGCCACACTCTACCATGCAGTCCCGTGCTTTGCAAACATGGGAATCTGAAACAACGTGGATTTTTTTCACAGTGTCCTTGAAACTCAGATTTAAACCGTGCTTTCATCTCTATTTTTTATCCCAAACTTGGAAGCATTATGTCATGATGGTTTCGGTCAACTAGGATTCCTTTTTCTGCCTTCAGTTTCATATGTGAGTCCCCATGTCTGCATGTGATTTATATTCCGAATTTTCTTTTTAATTAATTACTTGCCTGCTAGCTGATACACTGAATGGCCAATCTAAAAATGCATTGTTTGAGTCCTATTTAGAACTTTATTTGTACATCTATTTCACACATTACCCTAATTAAAACCATGTTACTTTCCCTAGGAATAAAAATAGAAGACAGGTGTGTCTGTATTCTGAGGACCAGCCCTTCAATTTATTATTCACTTTCCTGAAAATATCCCTGGAAAATCAAGGAGGTTTTTCTTCCAGGGAGGTTAAATTCCTCTTAAGTTGCATCACACATGACTGAACTTCTACCACCCTTGGAGGCCTTCAACCTGCCAAACTTAAACTGACTCAAAACTGAATTATCGTCACTTAACAAGCTCTCTATGCTACTGTGCTCCTGGCTGCTCTCTCAGAGCTCGTGTTCAGCACTCATGGCCTCCTGAGATATGAACTCAGTACGGTCTGAGCCTTCCCTCTTGTAACTGTCAGGGTTCTGCTTCGTAGATAGAGAAAAGACAATATTGTCTGACATTCTCTGCCATCTGAAGAGAAGCTGGCCTTAAGGGGGATCCTGTACAGTTCAGCTAAAGCCAGGTTGGGGATTTCTGTTTAAAATAAACTTTCCATGGTAAGCTTAGGTCTGGAAAAACTCCTAATTAGTGAGAATGGAAATGCTTTAAAGATGAGAGATGAAAAATCAAACCTTTTTTTGTAATTCTGATATTTGTTGGTGTCTTCGCAGATTCTTAGTCTAAATCTTCCTTTAGACAACATCCTAATTATTATCCTGACTTTAACAGATTTTAAGCGTTTTCTATGTGCAAGATACCTGTCTATCCAAGTGCCTGTGTGCCAGTAATGTTGTTTTGTTTTTTCCAGAGTTTCTTGATTGCAGCCATCTTATTTATGCTACAATTAATTTCATGGTTATACCTGATGCGTCACTCTCATACTCTCAACATTTAATTAAGAAAAAGAAACATTGGCCTTTTCTTAGCACTTGTACCCTTTTCTTTCTCATCTCTGATTGGTTCAGCAAAACATTAAGTTTGCCTGAGATTCCTGAAAGTTCCTCCCTAGAATTCTTTGGTAGAACATTCATGTGATGACACATGAGACTAATTAAGGAGGCTTGTTTTTTTCCCTAAGTGTTTTTTATCCCTGAGATTTCTTTCAACACTATTTAGTGAATTCTAACAGCAGGGCAATAAATACTCAATCAGAAGCCGTCACAGTAGAAAATAAAGGACAGTTGTTAACTGGGTGCATTGTGAACAAGTAAACTGTTGATAGCACAGGGAGGTTCCAACTAAATTAACCTTTAGCCAACATGAATGTAGGTGTACCTATAAGTTTTGTAAAGCTAAAAGGAAATTGAGGTGCTAAACTTGGCTGTTTTTGTTATTATGTAACATTGCTAACTGCCCTTCTCCCTACAAACCATCATTTTCTACCAATCACTTTTGATTGCAAAACGAATAGGAAGCATTTCTAGAATATATGTAGAGCACATATGAGAGCTAGCCGGAAAAAATCCAGCTGTAAATGCCTCTGTTTTTCATATTTCGTGGCTGGGTACTTTCTGGACAGCCCTTGTACATCGCCAAGGTAAGTATGGTATGTTTACACCTCAATATAATGGATAGTAAGTAAGTTAAAAATTATTTGCTGAGTTCTTAATGTGTGAAGAGACGAGTGCTAAGATGTTTAAGACATTCTGCCCACAGGTTTTTAATGTAAACAAAGTTTTGTAAAGCTGATAGGAATGTACTTAAACACTTAAGGACTGCTAGGTTGAAAATCACCTTTGAGAAATGTAAATACTCATTATCCCTTATATGTGTATTATTCGCTCATTCATCATTCTTCTATTTTAAGTTGAGACTTGTGAAAATTGTTGAGCGCAGAGGTGCTCATTAACTCAAGGGCTTTTAAGGGCAGACCGGTAACTAACAGTGAAAGAAAAACAGGAGGATTAGCATTTATTGGACGAAATCCTATAAGCTATGCTGAGTGGTTTGCATGCTATTATGGGAACGCCTCTCGGTGTAACCTCCCTGCCTTGCTTCAGTTTTTACCAGCCTTATAGACAGACTTTACTAAACCCCCGCGGGAAGTGTGTAACCGGAAACGCTAGTGCTTTCTGTTTTTAATTGCATTAAGTTAAATAGTAAATTAAGAAGTATGTAAGAAAGGCATTAGCTTGAAAGCTGTCCTGTGCCTCTGAGACCGTATTCATCACCCAGGGTGCCTCCAGCCCAGAGCCCTGCTTAGTCACTGCCTTGGAAGGGAAAACAGCGAGCTAGCTCTTCATCAGATGCTGTCAAAACCTAGCACCACGAAGTCGTGTTTTGTTCTCGCAAAGGCTGCATGTGTATACTGTAGACTCTTCAGTTCACCGGCACCCGTGGGCATGGGTAGATGCCAAATAATGTAAGTAGGCTCTCCATTAACCAGAACTCAGGCAAACGGCCCTCTCGAGCAACGGGCAAAAATTTGCCGGTTGCTTGAGCTCCAGTTAATGGAGAGTCTACTGTATTTACATGTCGATGTCTATTTTCATGTCATCTCTGAAAATGAAAACCCATTATCTTCACATAAGTATTCAGTGTTTTTCTAGACAAATGCACAGTGCATTATTTAGTGATCCAGGGGTTACTTAGCTATCTGCCCTATGGAACAAGTAGCTACAGGGGTCATATCCCTAAAAACATGTGCACACACGCACACACACACAATTACGCATGGATTTCCAAGAGCTTGCTCATTTTGTGAAGCTCATCCATGGATAAGTTTAAAGCTTGCAGGTAATACTTGGATTTTGATACGTTTTATCTTGACTTTCCTTATATTATCTTTCTAGAATGTCAAGGCACTGTAGTTAGACGGAGTATGAGGAGAGGGTGAAATTAAAAGAGATGTAAATGTGTGGGTTTGGGAATGTGGTAACCAGCTAGAGGATGTATGAAGCAAAAATGCCAAAATCCAAGTATGAATATGCAAAATTAAAGCATCTTATTGTAACTCTGTAACTTAAGTCAAGAATATGTCACGTTTGGCATTTGTCAGATGCTCAGACCCACCTGACAAATCTTTCCAAAGGACTGTTGAACTTTAAAGCATCTTTTGTTTACGATTTCTTCTGCAACTCTGTGGGCTTAGCCTTCTCGGCCGCATTACTAATCCTGCCCATCCTTAAGAGCTTCAGCATGTTTCACTGCTTGACTAAACAAGAATTGAAGACACACAGGTCGGAACAATTTCTAGTCTGCCTGTGCTGTCTCTCAGGTCAGCTGATCTTAGCTCTTTATTCAATATATGCTCATTTTCATCCAAAAGCATAAATCATGGGGTTTGGGTCAAGTCCTAAAATTTGGCTTTTTATGCTGTCTTTACTAATTTATAGTGTGGTCTATGTAACTCACAGAACTCAGATAAATGTTTTACTTAACTGTTAGTGATTTGTTATAAAGGACAGAACTCCAGAACAAACATATGAAAGAAATGCACAGGCGAGGTGTTGGGGAAAGGATGTGGGGCATGTCCCCTCTCTGGGCACATCATCTAAGTGACACCCATTGTATTCACCAACAGATGTGTGTTTTATAACAAAAGATGCTCCTGTCACTTAGATCACTCAGGAAATTACAGGAGTTTTGGGGACTCTGTGTCAGGAGCTGGAGGCAGAGACCAAATATGTATTTCCTATTATGTCATCGTAATTAAAATAACTTATTTCTGAGAACTAGCAAAATATCCTAGAAATAATTACGAAACCTACCAGCTTTGACTAAAGGTCACTAACTTGTGAGTGACAGGATTAGAACCACCCTTATTTATTGCATTTTATATTAAACTATAAGCACCTGTATTTAATTCCCAGGTTTACCATCTATATAACCTGTCACTTGGAACAAGTGACTTAATTAAAAGGATTCTCCCTCCTCCATCTGCAAATTGGGGTTAATTGTTGTACTCATTTACAGTTATCGTTGTCCTAGCTTCTGTTAGCGATAATTAGAGGGGCAGAAGGATTGATTGAAGGCTGAGATGAAATTGTAAAGTAGAAAGATATCTTCCCTCCTAAGAAGAGAAAGGATAGAGTACGTGTATATTGGTAGGATAGAATATATGAAGGCTTTGCAAATTGGGAGGACTTCTCTGGAGAATATTGTATCTCATGGGTGTCTGTGGCACACCAAGGACACTACCTCTTTTCCTGAGACATCTCACTTTTTCATCAAAAGGAAGAACAGCGCTTCCCTTGCAGTAAGAGAAGTTAAAGGTGACTTTTTCCCATACAATTCCCAAGTCTCACCTGAAGATACACACATCTTTCCCCAGTCACTGTTATATTCCCCAGGCAGCTCTGGCATGAGAGCTGAGTATGAGGTGGTTGTTGTCCATTTGGAAATTTGTGGAAAAGGTCCGTGAATGGTCACCTGTGCAGTTGTCCAAGTCCTGGTGAAAGTGGTTGCTCCGTGTCTAGACGGCGGCATGGAGAGCCACCAGTGGGGAGAACACATCCCCGAGAGTAAGATTTTGGTGGCTGGGATTTTCCCCCAAAGTCTGTGTTAGCTACACAAGGGGACACGCGTTTTCCCCCACTAAAGTATACGAGAGCTGTACGGAAAGTATCCAGCCATGTGATATGAAACCTAGAGGCATTTAGGGCTGGATTTTTTTCCAGGCAGCCCTCCCGCATCTGCTAATCACCTTGCCCTTTTCTCTGCCTTTCAGGCATGCTCAAAGTCATGCTACAGTTTTTCCAAATGAAATAAAAGATAATGGATGCTAAGAAAGAAAGGAAGGAAGGAAGGGTGGAGAGGAGAGAGAGAGAGAAGACTGTGTGGAGGTTTTGGTGCCATGATCCTATTAAGGAGTCATCTACTTCCATAGGGAGGAGGGAAGGAATGGGAGTTGATGACTCCATTGGCCTGAGTGCTGCTGAGTTCTGTTAGTGCACAACGCCAGAGCCAAGCTGTAGCCTGGGTGTGCTTAGGAAGATGTGAGGCGAATGCTGCCATGTCCTCAGTTACTTCCTCAAGACTTCTCTATTTGCCATAGAATTGTGTTTTGTCTGTTATACTCTAATTAATAAACTACAAAAAATAGTTCCAGTGCTCTTCTGAAGAAAGGAATATATAATAGATGAATTTTGCAGTGGACTTTACTCCCAGGTTTAGAGATGAACACACATGTGATCCGAAGGTTCCCGTGGAAGCTTGCCCGAATATTTGGGGAAGGGAGGGTTGTTTTGTTTTGTTTTTGTTTTGGGGGGGTGTTGTAGGAGAGGAGAGGTGTTGTTTTGCCTTGTGTTCAGAATTTTTTCTTGCCATACTGAAGGTACACATGCAGTGCTGAGAGCCAGTGTGGCAAAATAAATTCATCGGAGACCATCTCAAGCAGAAAGAGGCTTAAATCTTTTAAGTGTGTTTTTAAACCTGCACACAGAGATTATGTACACTTTATTGATATGCTCAAGATTTATTGAAATCCAAGGTGTAGAACTGTGAAAATAATGGCCCTGAACCAATTTTTGAAAACAGGAGAGAATTGCTCCTTCTTGCTAGGCGATTAACTCGCCTCATCCCTAGTGGAGACCACTAGGGTACAATTTAATGCTCCAGGAGAGGGTTTTCAGAATAACTCACTTATAGCATGGAGCGGTGAGGGTGCTACCCATAAAGTAACTCATTTACTTCCTCCTCCTTGGCAGGATTATGCCCAGGGCTTTTAAAGGCTCTTGACAGCTCATTTCTTCCCATTAGAACATGGTTTAAGGCACAAGAGTCTTATGATAAAAGGCCAGATTTCTAGATCAAGCATAAAACCACAGGGGTGGACAATAGAGCCGAGTAGTCATGTTTTAATACACCTGCCACGTGAACCGTGGAATGAAAAGCGTGCTTGGCACTGAGTCAGTCAAGTGTCTGCAGTGGGTCCCAAGTCCAGGGATAATAAATTCCTGAAGTTACAGAAAAGAACCAAGTGAAGAAAGGCAATACATCTGAGAAGTGGGGAAATTTGTTTTTTAAAAAAATTAACCTCATCGGGAAAAACACCATGAAATTTCCTTCCCAATTTACCTACATGAACCTGACATCAAAACCTAAGCCTTCAGAAGGCAAGGCATGACATCTGCGATTCATGAAACGAATCTTCCTCCTGGCACTAGCGTGAGCACGCTGTAGAGCCTAGTGAGTATTTTCTAGGAAGAGCTCCTCGTTCAACGGCTCCCTAAGGGACTCCGGCACACTAAGGGGGTCGAGCAGCTGCGGGTGTGACATCAGTATGTCCCATCAAAACTGAGAGTGCACTCTTCGTAGTAGAGAGAGGGTTGTTTGCAACTCGGATCACGTGAAGGGTGTATTTTGCTGTTGAAACTACTTGTGAAATTATATTGTAGCTCTAGGTTATTTGTTAATTTAATTAAATGTTGTTTAGCAACCACATAGTGCTAGGAACAGTGCCAACAGCTAGAAATATATTTTATACTCTGACTCCAAGGTAAGACAGTGGTTAGATGTTCCCAAATGGAAAACCTTCAGGTTAAGTCTGTTTTCAAGTTAAGGCTCATCCAGGTTAGCGATACCTACTCTTAGTCCTTTAAAAATTTCTTTTTGAAATGCTTTTTCCAAACACAGTGTGATTGTGAAGTGAATGAAGGGCAAACTGAAGAGTCACATCAGATGCAAATAGATACTTTGTAATTATGCATAAAGACTCAGAAACTATAGTGACAATAAAAAGGATTGGAAATAATTAGTCCCTTGGGGCAGATTCTCTGCTTTTATCCCTTGTTTTTTTGCTATAAATTTTAATAGTAAGATTAGCCACTGAATGCCAATATAACCGGATTTTAGTATTAATACATTGAATATTTAAATTGTGAAATAAGGGAAATTTAGCAGAAAAAAATGTAATTACTACTTATAGAAGATTTCAAGACTTGAAAATGATTGAAATTATACACAGAGCATTTAAAAGCATGTTTCTTAAATTCAATTTATGATCAGTATTTTTATGATGAGCTACTAAATTCTTATGCTTGTTTTTCTAATCATGAATAATCCTGTCTTAAATACAGAGGGTGCCCCAAAAAATGTATACACATTTTAAGCAAGGAAAAAAACTGTGTTAAAATAATAATAGTCAATAAATACTATTAACGAAAGATGAATACAAGTCATGTTTGACTTCTGCAATTTCAAGAGGTACTCAAAGTGGTTCCCATCAGTGTCCAGAAATACATAGATAACATCTCTTAAAATGTATATACATATTTTGGCACTCCCGGTATAAGTAGTAATAGCTGTTACTTTAAGAGAAATATTTCTATTAAAATGCCAGGCATTTTTTTCCTCATCATTTCTGTATGGGTATATCTATGTTTTTAATTAGAATTTTAAGAAATTCATCTTTGTCCTAGCATGAAGAAATAAAACTCCCTAAACAAACAAGATTCCCTGGTATTATGTGATACATGATACAGTCAAGAGATAAATAGATTTAAGCCTTGGGAATCTGTTCTGGCTAAAGTTGTAAAGGCAGTTACTTATTTGAATGAAATATGCATGAATCAGATACCAAAGGTAGGGCTCTTTTTGTTTTTTTTAACCTAAAGAAAATGAAAATATAAAAGCACAGGGAAATCTTATCTGTTTTTCTTAACTGAAAATTGTATTTTTTTTCCTGAGTTATAGATATAACCGCCATTTTATTTGGTATGATTTATCTGCCTGCTCCAACTTAAGAACTAATCTGATTTTTATATTTTTCATTTTGAATCATAATTCCTAGAAATGTGTTTGCATGATTAAATAAACCAACCAGAACCCTGTAATTCATTTATTGAGGGGTAATATCTTCCTGAATTATCTCATGGCCCGAGGCCTAGGACTTAAGAAAAGGCTGATGATTATATAGATGCACAGCCAGTGTGTATCTGAGCTCACATCAACAATGATGAGGTCATAGCTGACTGTGAGCCCTTAGGGCTTATTGTGCCCACAGGAGCTTTGTTCACTGGTGGAGACAACAGAAGCCTAGCTGACGCCCAGGGGATCCAGAGAGCCTGGTGTGCTACTGTTTCATTGTCACACTGTAGGGATTTTCATGGGGGATGTCAGGAATATATTTCTGAAGCGTATAAAGAAATGTCAGTATTAAATGAGATAAGCAATTTTAAACATGTGAACACATTTACCATTTAATTATCCCTCTTAATAAAAGATAAGGATGGATTTAGAAGTAGAATCTGTGAATGTCACGAAAGCCTAGCTTTTAGCTAATACCTTTAGTGATCTCTGGTAATCCTAAACAGATTGACAGAGGACCTCCCCATCTTGCTGTTTCTCCTCCCTCCATCTGACACGTTCACTAAAGCCCACCCGAGTGACAAAAACCAAGGACAGTAATTGAGAAATTGAGCGAGCTAAATCTGGATGATTTTTTGCCCAATTAGAAGAGCGGATATTATAATAACCTGTCTCAGAATATTATCAGAACTAATAAGAACTAGAAATCCAGGCATGGAGCCCTAGCACATACTCTGTTTTCTAACCATTCAATTTATTTCCATTTTCAACACAGTAAGATACTTTTTGGAACTGTCTTCAGCCTGGTCCATCGTAGAGTTCCTTTGAAAGTCGGGATCGCTGGTGATGAGGAGAGCTGGGGGACCTGTTCTTGTCCCCCACCGCCTCTAGCTTTACAACAGGCTGTGTGACCAGCTCCGTGGCCCTCAGCCTCCACGGAGCCTCATCTGCTTCATCTATGAAGTGAGGTGATCAGCTGTACCTGTCATAGGGTTGATAGGAAGATTTGATGAGTTCCTATATATAAGCACTTAAACCATAGTCTCACTCATATTAGCGGTCAATAAATTTTGAACAGTTACTGTTTGGCAGAAAGGGGGCGGGGGCTTGGAGGCAGGGAGTGAGTAGAAAAAGTGTGTCACCTGCTGTGGTCTAAGTGTTATGCTCGGTAACTAACACAGAAGTTTTTTGATACTTACATACGCTATATGACAGATATTGTTGTCTGAATTGCACAGAGGGGGAAATTGAGGCTGACAGTTTTGAGACTCTTGTTCATTGTAAACTTGGTGTTGATGTTAATAATTAGCTGGGCGTGAGTGCTGCCTGTGGCGGTAGCAGAAGACAAGGGAAACCCATATGTCTGTTAGGAGATACTACCTCCGCATTCTCTAATTTGAGATTTAGCTTAATGCAGTAACGTCGTGGCCAATTTGGAGCCATTGCATTACATTGCAGTGCACATGCTTGGTGGTGACAGTCCTTTCAGGATACAGTGCCTATGGAAGGATTGATAGGTGACTTGTCTGCAGAAAAAGAAAAGTAACTTATGAGTAAAGTAATATGTTCAATTGAAGTATGTTTATATGAGCTCTTTTTAAAAAAAATTTTTTTTAAAAATAAAGCCTTTTCAAGAGAAAAGAAGTGAAAGAGTAACTAAGAAAACACATGAACCAGTCAGCTGCATAAGTAAGGAGCTGGGACATCATGGATAAATGCGATTGGTTGCAGTCCTTTCTGTCCCTAACTTTGGAAGTGTAATTACAGTAGAAGTAGAGGGAGTTTTTCAGGCCTTGGTTTTGAGTAACAAGCGAGCATCAAGGGTATGTAATATCCCAATTGTAAAATCCTTCATTTAAAATACTGCTCACGTTCAGTAAGTCAGCCTTTAACTTCTGACCTTCTAAAAATGATCTTTTTCAGATTAGTGTGCATAAACCTATAAATTTTTAAATACATGTCTTATCGATTTTGTTCATCAGTTATTATCTCCTACTGCTTTTCTTCTTTTAAGATTAAAAACACCATTCTCTGATTTGTAGATTGAACCATACTTCACAGTGCAAATGAGAATTGTAATGATGTATGGTCAGAAGCGGTTTCAAGCTGTGGTGTTTGCCTTATCTGAGATTATGGAGAAGTATATTTCTTTTAGGGTAAAAGAAAGAAGTAAGGCAGATGAGTGCACGTTGATTTTCTTTTTGTTATATGTATTTGTTTTCATAAGTGTAGCATTGTTACCTGTGGAGAACATTAAGCAATCTGAGTACAGAGCCCCCCGCCTCTGAGCCAGGTGCTGTGTATTGCATGCTTCCTGATAAAGAAAGGCCCGATCTGGTCCCTAAGGATCTCACAGTTGAAGAGGGCAGTCAGAAACATAAATAATTTAACAAGTTGTGTTCATTGCAATCATGGGGATTTGCATAGCATTTCGGGGGGACACAGACAAAGGGTGCCACTTCCACCTGGGATGGCAGGGACATGGCCACCAAGTTAAACATGCAAGAGGAGAAGGGGAGGCACACCCCATAAAATGCTGCAATCTTTCCCTCCCACCACCCCCTCCCCGCATGTCTGGGAATAAATTCTGCACCTTCCAAAACTGATTTTCAAGGTGCCCATGACTCACAAGTCAGTAATAACTGGGTTTACGCAGCTGGCCAAAATTCTATTCCCAACATGAACGTCCACGGGTAATTCTTTTATTTTAATGAAGAACAAATGTGTATCTTTGGAATTCATTTTACAAAATCACATAGTAGAATGCATCTAGCAATGGAATTGTTAGACAAAGGAGGCTTTTTCCTTTTCATATATTAAAATGAGTATCTTCAAGTAAGATTAGAATAGAAACAAAATGGAACCAATTAGAAAAAAATAGAAGCACTTAAGAAGAAATTTAACTGTTGCTGAAAAAAATTAGAATCTGGTGACATAGAAAGAATTTAATTAAATGTGAAAGTAAAAATAACGATGGTTTCGCCTTGGCCTTTCTCCTAGGAAAATATAATGTCTCTTCGAGCTTATCAGCTATTAACGTGGCCTACACATTAGTAGTGGTTAAGTTGCCTATTATTTTTCTCATTTTGATTATTATACTGTTTATGCTACTTATCATGGGATTATTTGTGCTTCATTACTGCTGAGATAAGCAGTAATACTCTGCAAGTAGAAACACAGTCTCATTTGCCCCTGTATATAAGGACTTAACTTAAATCTGACAGGTCCAAAATCAACGCTCCTTTTAGAGCACAATGCTGCTGTTTAAAATGTTGATTAAGGAGTACAGGCATCACAGGTGTCAAATATTAAATGATCTTGTAGAAACGAAAAGTGACCAGTCAACTATGTATGTAATTACCCATAAAGAAAGGAATGGGATTGATGTTTAGAAAGAAGAATTGCAAAAAGACGATTCACAATGCTTTCACACCACGGGGTGAGTGAGTGGGACCTCCAACCCAAAGCCATTGGAAGAAGCAAAATCTGAAAATGATTTTTCCATTTTTTTCCCACCAGCCTCGTCATGTGTTCAACATGCTAAAGAAGTATGTCCGCGCTGAGCAGAAAGACAGGCAGCACACCCTGAAGCACTTTGAGCACGTACGCATGGTGGACCCAAAGAAAGCTGCTCAGATCCGGTCCCAGGTAAGCAGAGTGTGTGGTCTTCAACCACACTGTGACAATCGCATGTTCTCGGGCTTTGGGTCAGATCTTCAGTTATTCCCAGAGTAGCTATGGGAGTTGTCCTGCTCTAGCAACCACTATGCTAAATTCTCAAGTCTTGTCTTACAGCAGCGTGTAGTTTGTCAGTTTCTGAGTTATGAAAATAATCAGGAATATAAAAATCTTACATTTCTCCTGCTACTGATCCTCAAAGGAATCACTTAAATCTGTGACTTAAAATGAAGGAAACAAAAGGTGTATAAGCCAAAACCTCTAAAATTGGTTCAACTCAGTTGTGATAGGCAATCAGAAGCTCACAATGTTGGATGTAATGTGAGCCTAAATGAAGCCTTTTAATAATATGTTTTATGCTCCTCCATTCCTAAAAGTTAACAACTGGCTTCTCCCTTTAGAAATCTGAAATTTTACATTTCTTTAAATATAAGAATTTTTTTAAAGAACTATCCAGTCAAATTAAAATGTTTTTATCTATTTGTTAATATGCAAAAAAAAAAATCTATATTTAGGACATCAGAAGTTATTTAGTGACCTCAAAATCAGGAATCAGAGTTAGATGAAAGGGTTTTTTAATGAGCTTTATATGGGAAGTTTAAAGAGGCTCGAATGTAAAAAACAAAAATGGGAAGAAAAGAAAAATAAGGATGCCCTTTATGGTTAAAAGTTTCAGCAGTGTTTCGTTTTGTTCGTTTCATTTTGAAGTTTGTATCTGTCTGCAGTGCTTGGTAAGGAAAGTAACTGTTCCTTACTTCAGAGTTGGTTTACGTGGCACTGTCCTCCTTTGATGCAGGTTATGACACACCTCCGCGTGATTTACGAGCGCATGAACCAGTCTCTCTCCCTGCTCTACAATGTACCTGCAGTGGCCGAGGAGATTCAGGATGAAGTCGGTAAGTAAGCTTTTTTGATGCTGCGCACATGACCATTTTCCTTCTATAGTAGAAAATCAAGGGTGTGAGTTCATCTTCATCAGGAATCACCAGTGTTCTAATATGTGGGAGGAAAAAGCAGATTCCCTGTTACAGTGAATCTCTTGGGGGACGAAACTAGCTCTCACCTTAGCAATGGCATCAGGTCTGAACTACTTATACTGTAAGAGTGGGGGACTATATTTTGATTTGTCATATGTGTGTATAATAATGAGACACTTGTGATCAGATCATACTTATTCTAATTTTGTCAGTCTTGTAAATACCACCTTATGGTGCTTTGGTGCTTTACAGTGTAATAAAGACAAGCCTTCATGTCTTAATTCTTTATTATTGTAACTTATGAGTGGCATGAAATCCCTGTGATACAGAGGAGCTCAAACCTAAAATTTCAAACACTCACTAGCCTGATGTCACATGTGTCCTAAGTAGTACAGCGAAAGTGTGAAGCTGTGACTTCTGACTTTGAGGTTATTATTATATTCAGTAACTCACATCTTTCTTTGATACCTTCCACTGCCCCCAACAATAGCCATGAATATGGTCTTAAAGAACAGCTTGAGTAACTATAATGCATTGTCAAAACAAGGAATTGACGTGTATACTCACTGTCTTTTATGTCCCTGGTTTTCCTAATGACATCTTTAATATTTCATATGACTGAGTTCTCCCACATCTGTTTTTCTTGGAAAAGCAGTAAAGTATCCCATAACATAATTCTTCACAAAGTCCCAAAAGGCCCATATTTGTTTAACTTTACTTCACACAAATACATATAGATGGCAATTATGCTAGTGAATCTCTCACCACAAAAGAAATGTATGTAACCCTGGAGATGTGGTACATCACCTGTCATCAGATAAGCAGTAAGTATGTGAAGTATCCCTCTCCATGTTGAATCCTGCCCTTTGTTTATTGGGTTGGAAATAGATGGAGGTTGTCTGCAGTCAGAACACCCAGGGTGCTGTGAATAGGTAGGCCCATTACAGGAATCCCTCTCTTCAATTGCCTGAAACACCACTTGGCTTGCTTTTTACATTTTGTTCCAAAGCTATTTTACTCTTTCTTTTCTAACTTAGTATTGCCTCATAAATGTTGTTTGTATTACTAAGTATTTGGCATGTATCAGGATGATGGTCTGTTCAGTACTGTATATTAACAGACAGAATCAAGGACACTTCAAGTTACACACTTGGAAGAGACACTGTAATATATCATTTAAGCTTTTGTTCAAATGGGGGAACTCAGCATTGAGCAAGGTCTTAGGAGGATAGCCAGTAGCATCATGTATTGAAAATGGGATTTGCAATTAATTTTGCACTCCTAAGTTTCTTTAAGAAATGAATATTCTTGTTAGATATATTTGTAGGATAGAAATTTATGAGGCATCTTTAAAATTTGTCTATTAATTAAAGTATAAGTCTTCCAAGAAGTTGTGGAAGAGACAAAAGTAAAAGAAATCATCACATTCTTAATGAACGGAAGTTCGAATCTTCTAGATAAATGTATTTTTGCCTTGCAACTCTCCTAACAAGCTTATTTTCATACGTGACTTTAATTGGGGTATTGTCAGTAATACCATACATACTCTAGAGGGATAAGCCATTGCAAGGGACTAGAAAGTTGATGACCAGTAATAGTTCACTCTCACCCAGGAGTTATGGTTGACTGTAATTAAACTAACAAGCCTTTTAATTCAGCATGATACTCCTGAAAACATTGGGCACTAGTGAGTCATACTTCCACAGAACAGATGGTGATTCAGATATCATGAGTGTTGCAAAATGCCCAAGAATAGGGCAGGACAGTAAACTTGGAAGCCCAGTGACAGGGAGGATATTCAGATCATTAGAATCATGGCATTTTTTTTCTTAAAAAGAAAAAGCTCGGCTACTAAATTGGATTAAGAACACATTATGTTTAATATTTGTGTCCTTCTACATATGTTAGACACCAAATCCTAAAAGACAGTCTTTCTTGCCTCCATTTTTAAATGGTTGTTTCCTGTATAAAGAGCTGCTTCCCTTAGCGAACTTGTATTAATTAGACCTGTGCACTGCGTGAGCGTCTAACAACAAAGCTAAAAAAGAACTCCCTGGGGAGAATGGCTTTTCTGGATTGAGTTGAGCTGCATTATGCAGTTGGTCTTCATTTGAAGGGACATTTAAAAATAACTCACTTTCACAAGAGGAATATAGATGAGACAAGAGTGGCCATGGGTGCTAATTGTTTAAGCTGAGTGGTGACTCTTTAGAAGTTCTTTGTGGTATTCTTTTTATTTTTGTATATGTTTGAAATTTTCCATGTAAATGTTTTTGGGGTTTTTTTAGCTTACTTTCTCAAAAGGATGTTCGCAGATTTCTTCCAGTTTGTATGTTGTACATTTAATAGTTTCTGATTAAATGCTTTGTGGTTAGTCTGATTTGCATTTATCTCCCCTTTTTTTGTATATTTAAAGCAAACTTTAAATTTGGAGTCACTTCAGTGCAGATCAGAAAAATCCTAAAATTCAGAGCAACTGGCAAAAGAACAAGATCTGAAAGTACCTACAACTACATGCCTTTTATATAAAAGGCGGTGCCTCTAATGTTGACATTTAGTATGTGTTTAAGGCAGTAAAACATCTGGAGGGAAACGCAATAGTTTAATTAAATGAGGGCAACAGGTGCTCTTGAGATGAAGGGTTTTCACCAGTCTGAGCAACTGCCAGTATCTTTAGTAACGTAGGTATATCTGCTTCACTTAATTTATGCTCCTATTATGATACAGTCCTCTGTGATGGATGAAAATAAAGAAAAAGCTAGCTAGCCACACCAGAAAGGAGGAAGAGATAGAGTGGGCATTGGCAGCATATTAGTGAGAATAGTAAAGAGTAGCCGATGAGAGCGCTGGATTCATGCCAGTGAATTCTGTCCCTGGCCTTGTCACCAGTTCATGGTGCTTTCTTACAGAATTCTGTCTATTTATGCTTCTTTCCTGTTCACTCCAGTAAATCCCAAATCCATAGGTCTAACAACAACCTGTCTACTGAGCCCTAGTGACATGTCCCACTTTTTTTCACACATTTCTCCAACTCCAATCAATATGTTCAAAGAATTCATTTGTTCCTCTTGAAATTCCCTCAGTTTACAGTCTCACTTATGGGTTCTCCCAGTTGTCCTGTACTTCTTCATGATGACTTCCTCTCCATCTCTCGTGATTTCTTATCAATCTCAAGTCTTGTTACGTTCTCCCTCCTATATTCCCATGACATCCCTACCTCTCTACGCTTACTGTCTTAGCTCAGACCATATCCCTCTTTCGTTAGTTGCACTAGACTCCCAATTCTAGTAACCTTGCCTCTTGGTTCATCATGGCCCCCTCATCCCCAAATTGTACCCCTTCAGAGCTGCTGAGTTCCCTGCTAAGATACACACAAAGCCTGCATGTGGTTCCTTCTTGCTTGGAAAGTGGCATCCTTCTGTTTTCAACTGAGTTGTCCATGCTCCTATAAACTCTTGACTAACTGGCATAGATTATGAGAGACAACAGCTGGCATTTAAGTGACAGCCACGTAGCAAAGTAATGAGTATCTGTTACTGAAAATGATGGTCCAAGTTCTTTATGGAAATTCGCCCTTGAGGTCCAGAGCCACTGCATGTAGATGTAGCATGTGTTTTGTGGGGGACAGTGTGGACTGGCATTCATTATACAACCCATTCACAGAACCAAGCTTTCTCCGGCACTGGGCTGTATCCACCCGAAGAGAGGCTTTCTTATAATTCTCACAGATGCAGACAGGAGCTAGTGACAATACGGTGAGTTCAGCAATAGCACTTCCAATCTGCAGTTGAAGAACCGAACCTTACAGAGAGGTCACTGACTTGCCCTTATTGGACAGTAAAGAGCTGAAGGTGGAACCTGGGCCAAGGTTTGTGCAAGTCCAAAAGCTCCCTCTGCTCCCCATTTTCTTCTCCCAGGTGGCATTGTCTTCTACTTGACCTCAGTGTCTAAAGCACTCTGTATCCACCTCTAATACCAACCGCCCTGTCCTGGGAGCTGTTCTGAGCCACATCTTGATCGTCTTGGCACTCTCAGATTCAGCAGAGGACCTGGTATTTTGTAGGCATTGTTGTGCAACAAGGTGGAAGCCCAGAGCTCCAGGCTGCTTACTTAACTTAGGTTGATCAGGTGGACTCCTGCATCACCTGCAAGTCCTGCCCTGAGCACCTTCCTTAGCACCTAGTGTTGCGTTGCACAAAACACGTGTTTTCCCTGGGGCACAGCTTTCTCTAAAACTGTAATTGATCAAGCCGACAAAATGAGTGTGGTTGGCAAAGCTATCAAAATAAAGAATAAAGCAGAATTCTGAGAATTGTCATTAATAACATTTTACAGCATTGTTCTATGTCATATCCATGACACTGCTATTTGCTTATCTGCCCAAGTCACGTACTTTGACCATTGATTTATGCAGTATGTTGTCTGGTTTGACTGTCTTACTGTCTTGTCAGCCACAGTCTAAGGCTGTGTATTCAAAGTGCTTCACTAATAAGTATGAATTACCAAAACTGCCCTATTAGTTGTTTTATAAGATAGCTTGCCTTTTTTATTATTTTATAATAATTTTTCAATTCACTTTGAATTACTCTGTGCAAGTTCCCGGGCGCAATCATTTATTACTTAATGTTTTCATTTTTCAAAGGGAAAGAAGTTACTTGCACCCAAGTTACGAAGTTTTCTTGCAAAGAAAGCCCTAAGGCATTGTTTGTAGAGGAAACAAATTCCCCTTCCTCATTTAAAATAGCTGTTTAAGACTTTGTTTTGTTTTGGTTTTTGGTTTTTTCCTTTTTTTCAGCAAGTAATAGAATCATTATTTTAAGGAAAATACGCCTCCTCTTCGGTGTTGTGTTTTAATCACCTCGAAACCTTTGTTTCCACCCTTCAGCTCAGCCTTTGCTTTGTTAAATTGCCTTTTCAAAATGGTGGGACTTCTTGGCCCTTTGTAATCTTCCTTAAATCTTCGCTAAAAGGATTCTCTTCCGCTCCTTCTATTGGCACTGAGGTTATTTATCAGAGTGTTTCATTTTGAAAATACCTCAAGGCTAAAAATGCTGTGGCTCTCATTCGGAACTGGCTGTCTCACAGAAGGCCGGAGTGACTGATTTATGAGAAAGGCGGTGGGAAGGAAACAGGCTAAGGGGGACATAATTGTTCCCTACCTTGTTGTTGTTTTTTTTTCTTTTAGCATTCAAAATTAATAAAAACATGAATTACTGTAAATCAGAGGTTGGAAGGATCTCTGGCAGAACAAATCCATAGTCAGTGGGGTAGGATTGAAATTATGTGGCAGGAGATCAAGAAACTCGTGCTAATGAAAGAATGCTTGTAATGTCTTATTACGATTTCACTGTGCTCTCCTGATAAAATATTCTATTCTTGGGGAAAACACAGCCTGCTGATTTCCAAGACAGTGTTTCCATTCTCTGTTCCTAATAACCCTATTGATTTTGGGATCTAATGAATTCAGAGTAGTCTAGGTTTAAAATAGAGTATTTACAGCACTTGCCAGACCAACAAAATGGAACATTCATTACTACTGAGAGTTTTGAGTATCTTTATGCATAATTGTTAGTCAAGGAAGGCCATCAAGAAGAAATCGTAAAAGTAAAAAGAGAGAGTTGTGAACTTACTCTGCTCTCATTCTGTTTTTATTAAGAAATTACTTTTAAATATATATAGATTTTTTTATTTTACAGCTGATTTGAAGTATTAGAAATAAGAACATATATTTGTATCATAAATTACCAAAGATGTGTTCCTCCTTTGGTTTGAAGTGGTCTCAGTGCTCCTTTGCGTATTTTCCACAATATTGTTACCCGAATCACAGGAATGACCAATGTTGATTTGCCTGCCTCTAATCGCATGTCTTTGTCCTCCTCTCTTAGCAAGACAGTTAACTCTTTCAGAACAGAACCACTCATTTTGTTTATTTTTTAAATTAAGGTGTAATTGGCATATAACACTATGTATTAGGTTCATAAGCCTAGTTAACATCGATCACCATACATAGTTAAAATTATTTTCTTGTAATGAGGACTTTGAAGATCCACTTTCTTAATAACTTCCAGCTATGCTGTACATTATATCCCTGGACTTACCGATTTTATAGATGGAAGTTTGTATCTTTTACCCCCTTTACCCATTTTGCCCACCCTCCCCATGTGGCAACCACCAGTGCGTCCTCTGTATCTGTGAGTTTGGTTTTTGTTTGTTTGTTTTGTTCTTTAGGTTCGACATGTATGTATGTAGGATCAAAAGATACTTGTCTTTCTGTGTCTCACTTACTTTACTTAGCATAATGCTTTCAAGGCTTATCCATGTTGTCAACTAACATCAAGATTTCAATTTTTTGTTGCTGAGTAGTATTCCACTGTGTGTGTGTGTGTGCGCACATACATATATATGCTGTCCGGAAAAAATCTAAATGCCTCTTATTTTTCTTATAACATGGCTGGATACTTTCCAGACAACACTCATATTTTGGGTATTACCCCATGTCAGATACATGATTTGCAAATATTTTTTCCCATTCAGTAGATTGTCTATTAATTTTGTTTATGATTTCCTTTGCCGTGCAGAAGCTTTTTAGTTTGTTGTAGTTTCACTTGTTTGCTTTTGTTGGCCAGTCAGATACAAAAAAATTGTCACCAAGACCGATGTCAAGGAGTTTAGCACCTGTATTTCCTCCCAGGAATTTTATGGTGTTATTAGGTCTTACATTCAAGTATTTAATTCATTTAGAGTTCATTTTTTTGTGTTGTGTAAGAGAGTGGTCCAGTTTCATTCTTTTGCATGTAGCTTTCCATTTTCTCTATACCATTTATCAAACCGTCCTTTCTCCACTATATATTCTTGGCTCCTTTGTTGAAAATTAATTGACCATCTAGATGCATGGGTTTATTTCTGGGCTCTCTATTCGGTTCCATTGATCTGTGTGTCTGATTTTATGCCAGTAGCATGCTGTTTTGATTACGATAGCTTTGTAGTATAGTTTGAAATCAGGGAGCATGATGTCTCCAGCTTTGTTCTTCTTTCTCAAGATTGCTGTAGCTATTCAGGGTCTTTTGCAGTTCAGTACCCCTCATTTTATAAATAAGAAAATGAAAATACATTGTCAAGTAAACTTATATATAAGCATTTTAATCTTCAAAATGGGAAAACATGTTATGATAATAGCACCCAGTGTTCTGATGCTTTGACTGCAATGTTAGTATGTCTCTAAACAGCAAGATATGTCTACATAAGTAAGTTCATAGCTCTACAGTTTACAGTCTTAAGAGGTCACAAACCTTAAGCATTTAACTAGCCTATAGTGGCTTGTTTTATGCTTTGTGTACATTTAGCTCACTATACTTTTTTTGGACATGTAAGCTGTCTTTTTCTTTATTAGGACTTTCATTATTGAATCTACTATATGTGTCATCCAGATTAATTTGGAGAACATTGCTATCATAATTTTTCAAATGAAATTTTAAAAATGCTGTAACTAATTGAACAGGTATCCATGGCATGATGATTCCACTTGAACCCCATTTAGGAGGGTTAATGTTTAGAAGCAGCAGGAAAATTGATTTAGCACACTGTCACCCTTTACTCTAAATCGTGATAAGATACGAGCGGATTTCTTTGTGAGCTTGTCCTTAAATTATGACCATGACACGTCAGTGGTTTTCTCTGTTTTCATTGCCATTCTCTTATTTCTGTATGTGGGTGGGAGAGGGGGCATCACCACCAAATGGGTGAAGCCAGAAGCAGTACTTCCCACACTGAGTTCTGCTGACTTCTATGATGATTCATTATGGTTCTGGAGTTCTCTCTCTCTCTCTCTCTCTCTCTCTCTCTCTCTCTCTCTCTCTTTCTCGCTCGCTTTTTAAATTAACTCCACAGCTTTTATGGCCCTGTAATTTAAATCAAAATCCAAAAAGAAACCCTAACTAAAATGATTGGGGAGTGAAGTCAGACCACAGTGGTGGCTGCTAGATGACTTCCTGGCATGGAACCCTACAGCAGATGTGTCCTGATTTTATTTTTGTGGACTCTTGGGAACAACCTATGATTTTAGACTGGAACAAGGACTGGCTATTTTTTTCACAAGCAGCTGCCTTCAAGGTTCATATCTAAAAAGAGGAGAATAAAAATCATAGTGGTGTGTGCCACCCTTAATATAGAGGTGCATTATTTTGTGCCTGTCTCCTCTGTATCTTTGCTTTTGGTTTGGGCGGCGTTTAGATGAGTCTGCCCACCTTGAGAGCAAATAGAGGAACTATGTGTTCAGCTTGTTCTTTAGCATTGAACTTGATAAAGCTGCTCCTAAGGCCAGTAGAGACCAGGGACATTGGTCATCTTAGAGAAGGAAGAAAGAGAACCTGCAAGTTCTAGACCTCTCTGAAGCAGCAGCCTGCCTGAGCCCTTCTGGCCTTGGCAGACTCTTCATTTCTTCTGTTTCAGATACTGTAATAGTGACACAAAGCTCTGAGGCCATAGCTTCTGAAGCTTTGCCAAGTTATGAAGGAACTATCTGGGACATGAGCCGTGGAGAGCTGGGAATGTAAAGGGGAATGTATCCTATTAATAAGATTATATGTATTAGCATTTCATACTGTTATTATTTAGGAAACTCTAGAAGCAAACCAAAGTTCATATTTTGGGTTTTGGTTAGAGAGTGTGGAGAGGTTGAAAAAGCAATTGCTGTTTGAAATTATAAATTAGTTATATTTTTGCAAAAATGTCATTGATGGTTACTGAGCCTTGAAAGAATTAAAATGGGTTTACTCTCAAATGATGGTCAATATATTCGATATTAAAAAAGTTGCCAAATATGCCCTTTGTGATGCTACATACACTGTAAGAGAAGAATCATAGGTGTAGCCGAACTTGAAGTGTTAATGATTCATAATGTGAACTTTTGTTACTACATTAAAACTTTTTTTGCCTAATGACTGACAAAATAATACGTGCTTCTTGGTATTTATGAATTTCCAGTGATATCATTAAGCAATTCTCTAAAATTTTTATATACGTAACTTTGTTAATAGTTATAGGTGATAGTTATAATTTTTTAAATTGGTATTCTAATAGTGAATAGCTTTTGTCAAATAGAGAGAAAACTAACTTTGTCATTGCCACTAAGAAATCACTAAGTATAGGCCTTAGTTCTCAGTCACCACTCTGATCATTTGTAAGGCATATTAGAGGGTCTCAGAAGTATGTGTGCATGTATACGAGGGCTATCTGGAAGGTATCCAGCCATGTAATCATTCTTGTTATATTGAAGTGGCTGGTATTTTCCCTGACAGCCCCTCCTGTATATAAGCTCAGAGACACTGTGGTATGCCCAAGGTTGTGTATCTGGTTAGGAAGACTAAATACTGAACCTGATCTGGTGGTTCTGTGTTCAGTACTTGTTCTACCTTATTGGTGATGCCAACACACAAAACTGAGTTTTGGGTGCTATTTATTTAGCTTCAGCACCTTTTCTTTAAGAATGTTATGGGTGCAAGAAATGTTCCTCTTATAGCATTATTACTCATTAATAAGATGTTTCCCCTTGAATACTTACGTAAGCTGTAAGGTGTTTACAAAGGACATACATATCAGCTACATTGTGCATTTTGTGGGATTTTTGTTTTACATTTGCATTCTCCATTTTCTTGGAAATCAGATGCCACCAATAAGCCTTTTTCTATATGATTATTGGCATTAGATTTTTCTGTGCAGGACAAGCAAAGATTTCTCTGAAAGCATAAGGTAATAATCCAGCCAGGTCTTAACCATTGAGGGATCAGACATGAAGGATTTAGCTAAAGCCCTTCATGTCATTAGGTTATCTTCCAAGTCAGGTCACAGAATCACTGTCATGATTTTGGAGGCACAGTTCATTTGTTGCCACTCACATGTGTTTAGAAATGGGAATAAAAGAGAAAAGAAAAAGAAGTTAATGAAAGATTTTGTATATTTTTTTCTAAGTTTATATTATTACTTGGCTGTCTTCTTTTTGATGACTGACTTTTTCCTTTTTCTATTTTTTTTTTAAAGATTCATTTGATCCTCAAAATAACCCTGGACAGGCAGAGCAGATAGTTATTCCTTTTGTTGTTCTTTATGAACCTTACTTACAGGAAAGGTGATGCTTTATCCCAGCCCTAGATACATTTACGTTCACTGTTCCATCTGTCTACAATGCCCAGGCCCAATCTTAGCCTATTGAGATCTTACCAGGTTTCAGCACCCCAGCATGCATGTCACCACCCCCTTTACATCTTTGATTAACACAAAACTTTTGTCCTCTGTGATCATGTATTTTATATATTAAATATATCTACTATTGCTTTGTTGTGTGCATGTCAGCTAATTGCCACATACTAAATTTTAAGTTCTTTGAGGGTACAAATTAAATCACATGTGCATTTGTGTCTCCTGAAACAAATTATTAGGTGTAAGTAATTACAAATACCCGTGTAAAGGAACTCTTCCCTTACAACAATGGTTCTCAAAGTGTGGTCCTTGGGCCAGCAGTATCCGCATCTCCTGTGAACTTGTTAGAAATGCACATTACCTGGTCCTGCCCTTGACCTGATCCAGCCACGTTGGGGAAGGGTAAGAGCAATCTCTCTTAACAAGGTGTCCAGGTGACTCTGATGCAGGACACATTTTAAGAATTACTGATTCAGAGTGTATTTAACTTAGGAAACATTAGTAAATAGGTAAGGACCTATTCTAGCACCCAATAAGCCAATTAGATTTACCTCTACAGTTATCATTTTAAATCCACACGATAAAAGCTATATGTCACAAAAAAAATGAAAAGTTAAAGGTGAAAACCTAAATATCTTGTATGCAATTAATTTATAAAACACAACAGCTCCAGTTCACTGAAAAGGTACATATTGTTGTGGTCATAGATGAAAACTGCACAACTTCTCGTGATTAAAGTACAAATCAAGACATCTATTTTTTAAATTACCAAATCAGTCATTTTTAAAAATTTGTCCTACTCTGTCATGGCAAGAGTAAATGAAAGGGAACTTTCATAAGCTACTGACCAGTGTATGAGTATCTCCTTTTTAGGGGACTATTTGACTCTACCTAGTAAGTTCAAATGTGCAGTCTGTTCTAATTTAGCACCATATTCCTGTGGACATGCTGGGAGAAGCACCTCCGCTTGTCACTTATCAAAAAACACAAACAGTATTCTGCAGCACTGTTTATATTTTTTAATAAGCATTACTCCCTTTAAGATAGCTATGAGAAAAGGATGAATAATATACGACAGGTTTAGCTTCCCCTTCTCAACTTACTCTTTAGTTTATATTTTCTCTCAGTTTGGGGTTCAGTACCCCTAAATTATAAGGAAATTGCCATGTGTGATATTGGCGGGGGCAACATTTCCAGGAACTGAGGTGGAAATGATCTGAGCCAGCAGAGCTAAGTGATCAGTGGACGTGTAGACCATCCGTTTTCTTCTTCAGAGGTTTTACACTCTCACCCTAGAGCTCTCCGTTCTCTGTAATTCTGATAAAAAGGAAGGCGTGCTTCCTAATACACGATGGCTGTCCTCCCCTCCTATTGTTAGGTTGATTTCAGTCAAAACACGTTCTAGAAGTTCTTAGCAATTTTTTTTAATACTGAGAATGAACATTTGGAGCAAGCCAACAAATGGAAGCATTTTGAGGATAGTAACATTAATAGAAATAGCCTCTCAAATTTCTGCTAAGAATCCAGCGTGAGCAGTTTCCAAACTGCTGTTGGCCACGTCAGTTAGGAGGAAAATGAAAGCAAGCCGTTTCGAGGAAAGTGGGTTAGGTGGAGGCTACAGGAAGTGTCTTTTCAACCCAATTGTAGGCCCTGCCAGGACGTATTTAGAGCTCATAGACTATGTCTGTAATTCATTTTGCTCACCTTCCTTTTGGCAGAAAACCGGTTTCTCGACACTTGAGTACCTTCTTTCCATCTTAAGGGAGAAGCCTTCTTACACCTGAAGTACCTCCTTCAGACATAAGAAGGGAAATTAAGGCGAGACTATCTGTAGATGTATTAAAACAGTTCCCCCTCCCCCCAGGAAAGGGCCTAAATAGCCTGTTGATTGACGTGGCATCCATGTGTAACTGAAGTATCGTGTGAAAATATAAGGGAGACTTGGCTTTCCGGATCTCTGATGTGAAATGAAGACGTGGGTCCTTTCCCTCGTTCGTTATGGACCTGCATCCGTGCTGCGACCAACAGGAGGGTGCGGTCAGGCCTCTTGGTTTTCAAATTGAGGATTCTTGGGTGGTTACATGACTTGAACAAAATCAGAGGCTGTGACTGTCCTATAAACATAGCCACGGCCCAGGGGGGTTCTGCGTAGCTTGCCAAATTGAAACAGATCTTCTAATACTTGAGTGTGAAAAAATACAATGCTTTCTCTTAGAAAAATAAAACAAAATAAAGTTATATTAGAGCAGAATCGTGGAAGGCTGAGTGTGAGTGCTGTAGACTCTCCATTAACTGGAATGAAAGCAGCTGGCACAATTGTATTACTAGCTGCTTGAGAGTACGGTTGCTTGCGTTCTAGTTAACAGAGAGTCTACTTACCTTTATCTGGAATCTGCCAATCCCCCAGGGTCCCAGTTACCTAAGGGTCCACTGTATTTTAGTTTTATACAAAGCCTTATTAATCTAGGCATTAGGTCCTTGGAACCCACTAATAGGGGCGGCTAGTGGGACTTAACCGACTCTAGTCATACCTCGAGCCTTCTTCACTGCCCTGCGAGCTCTCTGCACCATTGTGCCGTCAGGCAGTAGACAGAAAAGAGCACCTGGTGTTCGTGTCTTGAGTTTGGTTGCCTTAAGTTCTTGAATGTGAAAGGCCTCTGAAAGCTCCTCTGTAGCTGTCCTAGAAGAAGTGCACTCCTCATGGACTTTGTTGTTCTGGAAGTCATTATTTGTTTCTTAATGTGTTCTTGGGGCCAAGTGAAGCACAATAATTTGGAGAAATTCTTACTGAAAATACAGATTCCTGGGGTCCCACTCAGACATACAGAAATCTGCATTTTCCTTATCTTCCCAGGTGATTCTTAAATATTCAGAAGTTTTTAAAACTCATGTTATATGAAATAGCAAAAATACGGGGACTCTGACAGACTTCGTCTATGTTCATGTCTGAACAAAGAAGAATGTCAGTCATTGTCATTGAAAATTAATGTGAGCTGGTGAGTTAGCCAAGTAGATGTCTAGTACTGCTTATTGCCAAAGCTGTGATTGCATATAATATTACAGTGAAGTATTATTAACCTTGAAGTTCAACTACATGGAGAATTTATTGAGGTGTGACAGAGTTGATAGCTATTATTTTATTTATCCAAGTTAAGACTTACTAGCTATGAGAAGGGATTGGCATAAACTGCTTATTAACTTTGGTTGAATATATCCAAAGAGAATAAACAATACCAGCAGAAGGCAGGCTTCAGTCAGAAAATGCCATTCTTCCTAACATTTTCCCCATTTGCTGTTTTATTTGCTCATTCAGAAATTGTACATCTACCACTCACTCTATGTACCAAAATTCTTTTCCTCCCTCTTTAGAGTCCTCACTTTGTATTATTCATACTGGAATTTTCCTTTATAAAAACTATCCACGTGGGCTCCCTTCAATTCCAAAGTGATATATTTTAATAAGGGATGAAGGGGAAAATCGACAAAATATGCCTGGAGATGTTAGCCTTGTACATGACAAAACAGTAAAAGCTTCGTCTTGGAGGACTGTCACAGAGCCTCGTGTTAGCCCAGAAAGCAGTGTCTTCTTAGGGAACTGACAAAAAAATTAACAAGAGGCATGCTCACTTCAGGTGCCAGACCTGGAGGTAACTCTCTCTGTTAAGCAAGAGTATATGTATTTTGCAGGTCATGCAGGAAAGCAAATTCTATTCCTCTGCTTCTTAAAGTGTCTTATGTAGTGACTTGGCACAGAAATCACAATCATCTCCTCTTTTGTTCCCCCAAACACACTACGCAACTGGAAATGTCCCAGACACATGGTGGGAAAATGTCCTTTGGATTTTTCCCTCTACCTATAGTGAAGGAAGGTAGCAGAGGAGAGCACTTGAGGACTTTCTTGGCAAATGGCCATAAAATGTAAAGAAAATGGAAGGCCTCAAAGGTCAAGTACACTTTTAAACCTGGCATGGAGCCACATCTGAAATACAAGGGGTAGGACACGGATGAAATTCACTGCACGCCCCTGCTGACCCATTGGTAATTTTACACTACCTTTCTCATCTACAGCTGTCACATTTTTAGAAAAACAAAAAGAAAAAGAAGGAAAAAAATATATATATATATATATATATATCCCTCAGAAAAAGCTGTTCTGAACAGTCACCTTTGATCTGGGTATGACCTGGTGGCATCTAGGGCTGCCATAACACAATACCGCAGATTGGGTGGCGTAAGCAACAGAAATATTTTTTTTCCTCACGGTTCTGGAGGCTGGAAGTCCAAGATCAAGGTCATGGCAGGTTTGGTTTCTCCTGAGGCCTCTCTCCTTGGCTTGCAGATGGCCACCTTCTTGCTGTGTCCTCACATAGCCTTTTCTCTGTGCCTGAGTGAGAGAAATCTCAGTTGTCTCTTTCTCTTCAGTTATATTGGATTAGGGATCCACACTTATGACTTCATTTAACTTTAATTACCTCCTTAAAGGTCCTATCTCCAAATATAGTCACATAGTGGGCTAGTTAGGGCTTTCGCCTATGAATGGGTGGTGGGGTAGCACGTTTCAGTCCGTGACAGTTGACTACATCATGCTTTTGGGTAGATCCAAGTACTTCCCCCTTTTCAGCATTTCTCCAGCATCATCTTTTCAGTGCACTTGGGTTCTTTATCCTAAGAAAGACAGAGGAGGCCATGAAAGATATTTCTCCTGCTTCTGCACCATCAATCATTGAAACTAGGTTTGGCTTCAGCAACCTTCATTCTACCTTTATGAACCTCAAACAGAAGACCTCTTTGGTGTATAAAGCATATAGTTGACATGGAGAGATTTGGTGGATTTTTAAAATTTGTCTTTTTACTGATTTATCAATACTCCTTTAGGCTATTAGAGAATTTTTTGTGTATGTGAAGACCAAATTGTTGATCATGAGCCCTGAAGTGAAAATGATATGCTGAATTTTATAGATGACTCCAGCTGTCACAAGTTAAGTCACTTCGGTTGCTGGGTGTAGGCATGACAGCCGACTCAGCTCTGGCATTAGACCTTGTAGTGTTGTCATCACCCTGGAGTTAGTAAAACCTCAAACCAGTGGGGCATTGGCTGAGCATTCTGCTGCCAAGGACACTCAGCTTCTGGCTTCTTCAAGAGGATATGACATAACCTCTGTGTGTTTGGAAGGCGTTTGAAACAGGGTCTTCCACTTCCGTGCTGAACTTAAGAGTTGACCTGGTGTTCAAAATTCCTACGATCTTATCTGGGTAAGACTTGTAGCCATTGATGGTCAAGAAAGGGAATGGATAGCGTACCCTGTGGGAAGAGAGGAGCTGAGGGCTGAACCGAAGGAACCATTTGTTCTCCACTGAAACACTCTGGTGTTCAGAGGGAAGACGGCTGTGCACTAGTAGATTGTAGAGCTCTTCGTTCTTTTCCCCTGTCTACCTGTCCCAGCCTTGAATGAAGAGCTCACTAAGACATCACATTTTACACCAATGGGTTCATTACAGCCGAGAATCGGTTATCTGCAAATGGTTAGTACTCATGAGCAGCGTGTTCGTTTCCCGAGGGCTGCCATAACAAATTGCTACGTACGGGGTGGCCTGAAACAAAGGTTAAATCCGTCATCATTCTGGAGGCTGTAAGTTCAAAATCAAGGGTCCACAGGCTCCCTCTGAAGGTTCTAAAGGAGAATCTCTTCTATTCCTTTCTCTTGTTTCTGGTACTACCTAAAATCCTTGGCATTCCTTTGGCTTGTAGAGATGCGTATGTCATGCCCATCTCCACCTCCATCTTCAAATAGGATTCTTCACTTTGTCTCTGTCTCTGTGTCTTTTCTAATATGATCAAGAGCCCACCTATTCCAGTAAGGTCTACCCTACTCAATATTGGATTGAGGTCCTGCCTTATTTTAGTGCGATCTCATCTTGGCTTGATTACATCTGCAAAGATCCTATTTCCAACTAAGGCCACATTCACAGATACTAGGGATTAGGACTTGGACATACCTTTTGGGGGAACACAGATCAACACCATAACAGGAAGTTTTTCTTTTCCTTGACTTTTGTGAATTTGAAAACTTGTCCAGGTTTCTTTCTGAAACAGCAAATTTAAATCAAAGGACTGCTTGTCTTGAGTGGATGACCTCTTCATTTAAAAAAAAATAATAATTTCCATATTTAATTGGTACAAATAGTGAAAGTCTTTAAATGCTTTGCATTTGCTTGAAGCTGATTAATGAATAAATTCGTAAACTGTGCCTGTTTTAATTAGCCAGGGTTAATTAATGTTTACTGCGCTCGGAAAATGAAAAGACATGTATAAATGCGCCGTAATGTGAATCATTTTTTTAATTTGTTGTTGAAGCTTAAATATATTCGAATAAAGAATGCTTGCTTCACACTAAAAAACCAAAAAGCTGTTGGCACAGTGTAGTAATTAGTGGAAAGGGCTCTGAATTTTGAGGTGCCTTAATTATGTATCATGGAAGATGTCATGTTTTAATACTGTATATTCATTGAAAAGCAGTTACATTTTTAATCAGATTATGTAAAAAAGGAGAAAGTAGAAATCTCAGAAATCAAAATTGGTAACTGTATAGCATATCATAATTTGAGATGAAATCTGGGTTTGGTTTGTTTGGGTTTTTTGTTTCTTTGTTTTTAGTTCTGAGTTGAGACTTTTTGGAGCAGAGTAAAGGTGGGAAAAGGTTAATAAGTGTACTGAGATGAAAATATTTTCAAGCGACTTTTTTTATTCAGTCTATTAGGGTGACATTAGTTAGTAACATGCCGTAGGTTCCAGGTGTACAGTTCTCTGATACATCGTCTTTGTGTTGTATTGAGTGCTCACCACCCCGAGTCAGTTCTCCTTCCATCACCATCTATTTGATGCCCCCTCCCACCTCCCACGCCCCCCTTACCCTCGGTAGCCACTAAACTATTGTCTGTGTCTGTGAGTTTTTGTTTCTTTGTTGTTTAAGCAGCTTTTTTAAAGAAAGGAAATTGGTAGAATTTCATGCAAATTTGCAACCAGAAAAGCATCTGTAGCTTAGATGAGGTTCGTGCTGAGCCTGGGAAGTGTGGAGATTAGAGACAGGAAGGAAAGACTTGGGCGAGTTCTCCCGAATGAGTCTGGAAGCGGTGCATCATAGAAAGCAGTTGCCTCAGGCAGAGAAATGGGTACCCACTGCTGGTGAGGATGTGGCCATGGGGTACATTTCCAACATGTTCAGTGGGACGCACCTTCTGGTTCCAGGATTCTCAGTGCATGGGGTGCATTAAAGCAGAGCTGACCTCAATAATGCCACCCCATCTCACCTCATCATTGTCTGACGCGAGACCGTATCCAGAGTTCCGTGAGCAAAAACGTTGGCTCTGCTTTATCTTTCATCTCCTACACAATTACCTCCTGTGTGCTTGCAGAATAAAATAAAAATAAGGCTGCTTTCCTTAAATCACCTCTTGGATGAGAATATTGAAATGATTTTTAAAAAAGACCTCGTAACTCTTTATTTGGATAAAAAATACCCTGTGCCTTGTATTCTTAACAGTGACCCCCCAATCTAATGTTATTGTTAACAAGCACTGCAATTAGACACTGTAAGGAATTTTCCACAAGGACATGGCGCTTCATTGTGGGTAGAGCTCTTCATTAGCTAACAGAATTCAAAATACAATAAAGCTGAAAAATTCCCATTTTCATTCCCTGGGGGCTGTTTCCACATAGACATGAGCTCTCCGGGCCTGTATGGCCAGCGTCTCCTGGATGGCATGTCTAAGCAAAACCAATACTTCTGCCCATATTTCTGATTAAAAAAAAAAACAAAAACTCAGGTCAAGAATAAAAATGTTACCAGCCACCCAATACCCCCTCTGCCCTTGCCCAGGAACAACCTCCCGTGTACCTCCCCCAACCACCATGACCACTGCCATCAAAGTCCCTGTCCTTCTTTGTAGCCTTAAATGTCTTTCTGGCTTTATCACTCTAGTGTGTGTCCCTACCCATTGTCCCCTTCCCCGTTCTTTAATGTTGACATGTCTCTTAAGTATCTTAAAGTCCCCATATTTCCCCCAACACTTTCTTTTCTTTACAGGTTACCTATTAATGAACTGCTGGCCACTCAACCCGTAGCAGGCCCATAGTCTGGGTATTGCTGATTGCCTCCTCCTGGCACACAGCAGCACAGTCCTCTGCTGTGTGCATTCCACAGACTTAAGCCCTGCTTTCTCTTTAAGCTGCTTCCTTTCATTTCCCTGGTGTCTTAACAGCCAGAGGAGTTCCAGGTCTTGTCAACCTCATCCTCTGCGCCTTGGGGCATGCACTTATATCTACTAGGACAGCCATCTCTCTTCCCTGTCAAATCTATAATGTCCCTATCCCCAGCCTAAAACTCCCAGCTCGTTTCTCTCTGTGTGTGTCTGTTCTGTTTACCGCAGCACTTGGATGGGAGTTGTGTTTACGCACATCTTTCCTCTGGACCATGAGCTCTGAGTGAAAAGGAATTGCCTTGGTTATTTCCTGCGCTGGCCTGACAGATGCTAGATGGTTGGGTAGCTAAACAGTCGAATGGATGAATGAATGAGCTCATTACTGAATGAAAAAATGGTTTTATTTTTCTGGGCTCCAGATTATTTTCCTTCAAGTGCGAGTCCTTTCAGCCTGTCCCGCTCCTCTGCAAGGATTAACAGTGCCTGCTTCCCTGAAGGCAGACACTCCATCCATCTCCCGGCCCCACATGACAAGTGCTCTCCATCACCAGGCTCCGTCTCCCCATGCATTGTTAAGGGATCGCTTGAATCAGCTAATGGAGAAGAGAAAGACCATTGCCAGAAATGTGCACTGCAGAGCAAGTTTTATGGTTAAGAAAATACCAACAGGCCAACGTGCAAAAGAGCAGAGCGTGTTGGTGTGGGTATTTTTTAACCTGCATAAATAAACATTTCAAATGAATAATTACATATACAAACAGGATGTGATGGCTACAGGAACAAGGAGCTCAACCCTTGCCCCCTTGTAATGGTGTAGTGTGTGTGTGTGTGTGTGTGTGTGTGTGTGTGTGTGTTGAGTGGAAAAACTCCAGCCATAAATGCCTCTATCATAAATGCCTCTATTTTTCATATTACATGGTTGGATACTTTCTGGACAGCCCCTTACTTTCTACCATGACCTAACCAGCTTTGCTAACCAATATGTTACATCCTTCTAAATCTAGAAGTCCATCTGTCAAGCACTTATCAGATATGAATGCATTAGAATGAACTTTCTTCATAGCATAGCAGAGAATGATGGCTAGCTGATGGGAGGGGCCCTCTTCCCATTCCTTTGGTTTCCTTTGGCCTGCCCCAGGACATCTCTCACCCGGGTAAGAAAGACTTATCACAGAGGTTTGGGAGAGGGTGCTGATCAGACAGGACCACTGTTCACGGTGTGCACATTAGATAGTACCAGGTTTTAGAGGCGTCCCTCAGACTCCCTCCCTTGTCATGTGCAGCTGAGGGTACAAGTTGGAGCTGCAGTCCAGTTCACACCGTTTGACAAGCCATGTGCCCTGTATGTGACTCACTCCCCAAAGAAAGCAGCCTGTGGGCTAGTGAGGGCCTGGCCTTTATCATATATAAAAGTAATGTTTTCATCTCTACCTGCTCTCTATTAATTGGTACAGAGCTCTCAGGTAGGCATTAGGGATTGATGCCCAGAACACCTCAACACCAGCAGTGAAGGCACCGGAAGAGTTTGGGCTCAGATTATACAAGCGTCCGAATGACTTTGCCTTTATAGAATTTATGCAAAAGCAGTAAAACTGTCATTGCATTATATTTTAAAACTAATCTTCCTCATTTTACTTCTTGTGCTTGCTAAAGCATCAGCAGTTTTTAACAAATGAAATGTGACATTGACCCACATAGAATGAACTTAAGGTTTCATTTTATTTTTCCAGTCTACTCTATATCTGAGAACTTCCTTAGAAGTAAAAACAAACAAACAAAAAAAACTACCAACTGGAGAACAACCTATTAGAAAATTGAGGAATATGTTCTATAGCATGAAACTGGAGAAAAATTCATCCTCATGACCCCATCTTTGTCCTCAAACCTGATACTTGCAACCCCAGAGGCCTGTGCGTGCCCTGGTAACCTCTCAACATTTATTCTCATTGACCACAGTCCTAAAAATTCGATGTAGAGTGATGATGGGAAGAGATGAAATGATCAATCCTATAAAGGATGAAACTATGGAAAACAACATTACTCTTGGTTTTCCTTAGTGGTGGGATTGCAAGTAAATTATTATTATTTCTTTTGTTTTCTATATTTTTTGCACTGAATTTATGTTACTCTCACCATTAGTACCATCTGTTAGTCCTGGAGGAATCACAGTCAAGTTCTCATGTATGCTGCAAGAAGCCCACATAAAGTCATAGTTTGAAACTACTCAAGCTTAGCCATAAAAGTACACATCTCTACCACCCCAAGACAGCCAGTTTTTCCTTTAGCACATGAAGAGACAACTGTTTCCTGGGTAAAAGTCCGCACGAATAATTGACATTTAAGAAATATGAGGCATAAGAATCATATTTTTATTTTTGTTTGCATAGGGTGTGTAGTTTGTTTCTGCTTATGTTAATGGTCATGTATGCATTTTCACTGTACATGAAGGCTGTCGGAAAGAAATCCAGCCACAAATGCCTATGTTTTTCCTATTACGTGGCTGGATACTTTCTAGACAGCCCTGGTGTGTTGACCAGAGGAAAACATCCAGACACATACAGGTTAAAGCTGACGCTAGAGTTTTAGTGCCACAGCAGTGAACTTTTTATTTTAATATAATTCCAGACTTACAGAAAAGTCCTGAAAAGATAACATTAAAATACCTGTTTTTGAAAGTAACTTGCAGACCTATTGCCCATTTACACCTACATTCTTCACTGTGTGTTTCCTCAAAACAAGGACCTTTTTTATACATGTAAATTAAAACCTCAGCATGGCATACTTTCAGAGATTCTTCCTGTAATAAATAAACTTAGTTCTTAGTGTAAACTTAATAATGTTTTCCCCCTCAGGATTGCTTAGGCTCCCAACTACCCACCAGGACCCAGATTCCTAGTGTAGTCAGAAATAGGATCAAGACATTGGCACAAGTTCCACAAGTAAACATGAAGAAGGAACACTATTTTTAGATGCCAGGAGGCCTAACTGACTTTTATCTTGATTTCTAACTGATGCCATTGGTAGATCTAAGTTGTTTGATCTATGTTGCTTAAACGTCAAAAGAAAATTCATCTTAACTGAAAAGAGACTTCCTCATGCCCTCTGTCTTAAGGCAGACAAGTGATACTTAAGGAACCTGTCACTTGCAATAAGGAATGTTTTCACAAGTGACGTGTGACCCTGTTTGTTTCTCCTCTAGGGACAATTTGTTGCCATAAGTAGGCAAAGCACGCCCCATTTAAAATCGGTGTCCAAGAAATGACGACAGAAAAATAAACCCAGATTCAGACATGGGCTCTGAATTTTAAGACTGTGACAGATTTTCACAACTGATAGTGTGCCTGAACATAAGAGGACTGACCCAGTTTCTCGGAGATCAAAATAAAACTAGATTTGTGGGGCAACGTTGCTTTGTGGTAATATGTCTGTGATATTTCTCCCCACCATCACACAGAGCTGTTTCATTTTTGGCCAGAGAAGCAGTCTAGTCCCTGGGCCCTTGATGAGAAGGGATATTTGAGCTGACTGAGCATGCAGAATCAATCCTCTGTCCAACCATTTATATAGCTCAACATCCAAAAGAGTCTGTATTAACTTCATTTTGACTCAGAATTGGTGAAACCTAATGCCGGTTCATGTAGCTATCATTTATTCCCGTCTTCCAGAGAAAGGGAGATCGTAAGACGTGGGAGACAGGTGTTCAAAGGGGAAACTACTTTTGAGGCTGGACTGTGAAAATGGACAGGACAGGTGAGGCCTCACTCGTGGTCGCAGCTCAGGTGAGGCCTCGCGCGTGGTCACACAGCTGGGAGCCACCCAGCTTTTCAGCTCTGCTTTAGCATCAGGAGCTCTGCGAGGTTGGACTGTGGCTAAAACCTTGCAAAAAACAAAACCAAAAAACGATACCATAGACATCAAAAGTAATTCATGCAAAGCAAGATGCTTGTAATGATGGACGTATGTATGTCTCTGTAATACCAGTGACTCAGGAAAGTTCGATAGCCATGTTCTCCCTAAATTGGAACTTTTCATCAAATAGTGAGAAGGTTGCACAAGGAATCAGGAAATCGAGGTTCAGATCTCAGCTCTGCTGCTTGGGAACTTCACGTGTGTTTCTCAAGCTGAATGTCCCAGTTTGCTCAGCTGTCAGTGGGGGTAGTAACCCCACCATAAAGACTGTAGTGGACATCACATGAGCTACTGGATATCAGAAGGCCACAGGAGTGGAAGGTGTCACTGGTGCCCTGATCTCGTGCTATCGGGATGTCATAACAGGACACAATTCCACCACAGTGGGGCTATCCCACAAATCGTACACTGATGGACATATCTTAATGTGCAGCAATCCCTTAAAGATGACGAAGGTTCTTCCCCAAATCAGCATTTCACACGGCTCCTGCTCCATTGAACTACCGGTAAGTCCATGGCTGGAAGTACGAGGAGGGACCCCCCAAAACCCGGAATTACCTTCTGGAGGACAGGCCCCTGGTAGTACAGGTGTCCCCCGCTAGGTGAGCGTTCTGGGAACCGTCTGCATCCCCGTACCCGCGGGTGGTGGTGTGAGAGGCTGCGTTAGGCTTCAGGGAATTTTTTTGGAGACTCTCAACGCGTGTGCCCGCTGACGATGGGCGATTTACACGAACAACGTGCAGCGGGGCCGCGCACGTGCTCGTGCGAGTGCTCAGCAGTTTCTGACCAAAAACGGCACAGCCCCCGTGCCCCAGCCCCTACGCACCCAGCCCCACCGCAAGCGACTCTCTTTTTTGGTTCCCCATGAGAAAGTCCTGCAAGGGCAACGTGTTGCTGATGTGGAAGAGGTGAAACAAACACGGCAGGAGCCCTAAAAGGCATCAAAATCGACGAGTTCCAAAACCGTTGTGAGGAGCGGAAACCGCGTTTCAGTAGGATATCCCGTCAGACGGAGAGTACTTGGAAGGTGGCTGGAGTTCAAGCATGTAAGAGTAAATACATCACTTTTTATGAATGAACTCCGGGGTTTGGGGGGGCCCCCGTCGGTCCCCGCTTGTCTTCCGGAGCGGGCAGCGCCGCAGGGCCGTGCGTCCATGCGCCCTCCGCACTCAGCGCCTTTCTCAGTCTGAACCAGGCTGGCCTGTTTCCCGAGCGCCTCCCTGCTCCGACTCCTCTGTCATTTCCTGCCTGACAAGGGCTCTGGCTGCAAAGGAAGTCCATCCGTCGCCTTTGCTGTGGCTGTCTGGTTCCCAAATGTTACCGTGATAAGAGCTTCAAGGCAAAAGAGGGGGTTGGGGTCCATGAACACACGAACGTGACTTTGCGTTGCTTTGGAGTCAGGTTTTTTCTGACCGTGTTGTGCCTTGGCCACGCTCACCTTTGCCACCTTCTTCTGAGGCCTGTTTGTCGTTTAGGAAGGGGGTAACTGACGCCTTTGTGCAGTGATGTCTCTGTACAGCTTGGGCTGGTGGCCAGACCGTAATGCGCTCAAGAATCGCCTGGGGGGTCGCGTTGACCTACAGATTCTGTTTCCCTAGCAACCTGGGTGGGACCTGAGAGTCTGCATTTCAGTGCTCTCCCAGAGGACACCCACAGAGCAAGGGTGTAGATAACGGGATTCAAAGAAAGGGGACTGCAGAGACCGGCTTCCGGCCTTCCCGGATTTTATGGATGAGGGGCGCAGGGCATGGCGTAGGGAGTTTCAGGGACCATGGCGACGCTGAGTGTCATGAACAGCGTCACAGTTCCATACGGAACCGAGAATCAGACGTGTGCACAGAGCTGTGATTGAGAAATGAGAGCTGATCTCATCGTCCTGGTGTGGGCAAGGTGCCTAGGGCGCGTGGCAGATTGGTAGTAGAGCTTCTTCACAGGGGAAGAATTGTGTCCCTTTTGTAACTACGTCAGCGCAGCTCTGGTAGCTGAGGTGGGGGTGAGGGTGCTTTGTGCAGAAGTGCAATCCTTGGTCCTTCAGATGCACAAGTAAATATTTATTTTAAAACATAAGAATTGGTCATATGAGAATCCCCTCTTGGAAAGGAAATTTTCATCTGGGGGGAAAGGCTGCTGATAAATACGTATTTTTCTACCAGGAACCGAAGAAATGATAGCAGCAGTGCTCCTTCAATCCTATACGAAAGGTAAACCAGGAAGCCTGGGGGACCTCATGTTCACACCAGTCTCCAAATTAGACACTTAACAACTGCGTTTTACTCGGGACAAGACTGAGCTTAAGCCTCCTTTGTATGAAGGAAGTCGCGCTCCCCACCCCCGACGTGATTATAGGATGAAAGCGATAGTCCGGTCGTTACAACCCAAGCTTGTAACACAGAACTGACTTAATATTTGTAAACTTCATTCTCTTGAAAGCTGAAGTGTGGCAGTTAAATTGTTAGAAGAAGTTTGGCTGGTGGATTAATAATTAAAAGAAGACTATTAGATCAGTTCATCTAGAATTCATGTTTCCCATTTAGCAGTTTCTCTATGAGGCTATTTCTCTCAATAATCATGGCAGTCTATTACTAAAACAAAATATTTTAGTCATTTCAAGATGAAATCGCATTGGATATTTCTTTTGATGTTACTTTCCTTAAAATATTTTAAGTATTTTCAGTGGTGGCTACGTGATGAGGTATTTTTATTGGGGTTCTCTTTTCTATTAAGTATTCCTAATATATATCCTCAATACATTCTTAAAAGGGCAAGGTGACGGAGTTTTTGCTGAGTGTTTAACATTTGAAATTAAATATCTCTGTTAGTATTTAAACTGTAGATTAAATATTACGAACATTGAACCAAGTTAACTATTTGCACTTTTAATTGCAAGACTCGCATGCCTGGGTATTATAGAAGAAAATATTTGACTCTAGAGGAAACTGAGTAATTTTGGACAATAACAATTAGCTTTTAGGGGAAAAATAAAGGGCTCTTGGGAAAAACTTGCCTCGTCTTATGGTTTAATACAGCAGTTGGCAAATACAGCTGTTTAAAAGCTTTGGAAATCCCAATATATGCCATCCAAGCATTTCATAAAATATTACAATAAAAAGAGAATCCATCAGGGCCTCCCACATAGAAGTAAGATTTCTGTGTGAGTAGTCTCACCCCGAAATTCAAAGGTAAAATCCCACTCGGAATAAGCAGTGACATAATCATATTTGGCTCTGGATTGGTTTTTATCACAAGTGGAACTGCCCAGTGCCCGTTGTGGCAGCCATTGGTGAAGCCCTGAGCCCTTGATAAAATCAAGAGAAAGCTGCCCGCCCTGCACAGTTCACAATCACAAAATCGAATCCCACTCCAGCTAATGGAAATCCATCATTTCCACCCTCCTTTTGTCCCTTAAAAGCACTTGGACTTTGTTGTTCCCAGCGAGACAGCCAGAGGCGGTGGTGTCTAAACCTCCTGGGTTTCGTGGACGTGGGGATGTGGATTTCTGCTAGTTTGCCGCTCCCCCCCACAAAAGCTTAAGTGCTTTTTAGTCTGAAAAAAATAATAAAGGAATGTTTCTTGAATATTTCATTCTCTCATTTTCTGAAAATGAATATAATAAACCGGGAAACTTCACCACCAGGGGGCTCAACATTTGAATGGCCATTTGGAGGAAACTTCCTGCCATTCATAGAAGAGATAAAAGAGAAAAGGCGGCACTATGGTTTGCCACAACCTGAAATGCCCTGGATGTTTTATGAGAGACAGGTGTAAGATTTTCCACTGTGACAGTTCCCGACTCGACCTTCTTTACCGCTGCAGCCTGAGATGGGGACAGGACTCCCTCCAGCTCCCGAGCCTGGGAAATGCCTATTCGAGGGGACAAAAGCAGTCATCATTCCACAGGGCTGGTAGTGTTTTTGTCAGCTGGTGACCCTGTAAGAGTGGAGACATTCTGAAACAGTTATGCTTCTGTTGCCTGGTTTCTCCATTTACTCAGGAAATGAGCATTCCAATGATGAGGGGAAGGGGGAGCCCCTCCTGGTCCTGAAGAGGCTGGAGCGGTTCGGGGCTCAATGCGGAGAGGTTGGTGCCATGCAGCCGAGGACTTGGAGGTTTACACAGATACTTACAGGCCGGGGGGTTCGGAGGTTTGTTCACGTCTCTTAGCCTCAGTCTGCTGTCCCGTAAAGATAATAATGCCTGTCTCATCAAGTTATTGAGAGGAGAATCACAGAGGAAGGGGGCACTCGAGGTGGACTTTAAAGAGTTCATATACTCTAGGTAAGCAGAGATGGGCTTCTCAGGTACCAGGAACAGAGAGCAAAGGTGTCCTGATGGAAAGGCATGGTCCCGTTGGAGGATAATCCAGGGCATCCAAACCATTCAGACTACGAGAGGTGCAGTGTTAGGATTCTCACACCAGTGCGGGTGTTTTTCCCCACACCACCAAGCAATTCTCCGACGTCTGCTGAGTGTCCTACAGTTCAACACAATTTGACACAGTCTGCATGGAGATACCTTCAGATCCCACAGGTTAAGGGCTCAGTCCCACAAGACTGCCGCCCTCCTACTCCACAGCCAAATGCAAGTCCACACTGTTGTCTGGGCTTCTGGGGACCAGCTGTAAACTGGGATTGATTAATTTGCTAGTGTCCCTCACAGAACAGAGAGAAAACCTTTACTTACTTCATGACCGGTTTATTATGAAAGACTGTATCTCAGGAATGACCAGATGGAGAAAGGCGCAGGGCAAGTATGGGAAAGGGTACAGGGTTTCCCCAGAGGGGCCGCTCTTCCCACGTGTCCACATGCTCACCTGGAAGCTCTCTGAACCTAGCCCTTTCAGATTTTTATGGAGGCTTTACTCCGTAGGCACGATTGATTAAATCATTGGCCATTGGTGCCTGAACGCAATCTGCAGCCTCTCTTGTCTCCCTGAGTCTGGGGAGTTGAAAGCTCCAGTCCCCTAATTACATGGTTGGTTCTTCTCGTGAACAGCCTCAACCCTAAAGTGACCTGGAGGCTTTCCCATAGTTGCATCATTAACAAAAGATAACGTCTGTAGCTCTCATCACTGAAGAAATTCTAACAGTGTTTGTTAGAATTCTAACTCTGCCAGTGAAGACCAAGTATACATATACTTCTTATTACAAATCACAGGCGCCCACAGCAAAGAGCTGTGAGCCTTGTGGCTAGAAAGATTACGTGGCCCAGATCACAGAAGGCCTTTAGCATTTGGCAAAGAAGACGGGATTAATTCAGTAGGAAAGGAGGAGCCACTGCAATGGGAGGAGCGATGCCTCAGCATTAGGAGATCTGGGGAACAGGCAGGGTTACAAATTAGAGCAAGGAGGAGACCGTCGTGCGAATGTCAGGAGGGTTCAAGGCGGGTGGGGAGTGAGAAATGGGTAAGAGAGAACCAGCAATGGAATTTGAAAAATAGTCGTCAAAGAAGTGCAGGTGGTTCTGAAGCCCCAGACCTGTGGCTGGGAGAGCAGTTCTGCCGTGAGGAAAATGGGAAGGCAGGCAGGCAGGAGAGCGAGGGCCGCGGTGGGAGGTCCGGCAGAGGGAGGTCCAGCAGAGGGTGGTCAGTGCCCCGAGTGCGGTGGCGGGGAGGGGTCGGAGCTGGGGCAGTGCATTTCGTATTCGTCCACAGGGAGGAGATCCTCAAGGGTCAGGAGTGGACAGAGGGGTGGCCGAGGAGGGAGCAGTACATAAGAAATGAATTAGAAAACATTAGAAAATAAATTAGAAAAACTAAAATAAAAATCTTCGTTCCTACAAAGGTTTCCCAAGTGTATACGTACGCTGAGACATCTCAGCTTGTACACTCACTGTGTCTGAGCTATTGTGAGTCTGTTACACCTAAGCTTATTTTTAAAAAGAAAAAAAGAGTAGATAGGGTTTTCAAAGAGGAGAATTGCAGAAAGAGATGGAAAGAGACACCAGAAAAAATGGTGGTTTCCAAGAGATGAGGGGGAAGGAACAATTTACTCAGAGAAGTCACTGGAAACAAGCTTAGTGCTGTGCATGCAGGACGAGGAGGGGACACTTCCACGGGGAGCAGGAGGGTAGGTTATGATAACGCCGCAGAGGTGCCAAGGGCAGCAGGGTGCCAGGTGGGGCCAGGAGCGGTTGGGGAAGGTTATTCCCTCTCGGTTGAACATGTAAGCACCAATAATTATTCCAGAAGATCCTTCTTTAGTATCGTAAGTGCTTAACAGTCACAAGTGTAAGATTTATGTAAAAGAAATGCCCATTTAATTTATTAAAGCAGACATTGGCTAAGTTATTAGCCATTACCTGTGGCTCTGTAAGACATGAGAAGTCGGGAGAAATCCAGTGGGGGCCTTTTATCTGTGTGGGAAAGGTCATTGCAAGCGTCAAATATGGGATTTTAGAACGGTGCCACAGTGAATAGATATATAACTCAAACTAGACTTCAAAAGAACTGGTGTGCTTGGGGTGTCATCGTTTAAAATAAAACCTTGCAATAAAACTGACTCCATAGGGGGATATTAATCTCTTGCTTTAATGCTATTCTGTCAAATTGTTTTAATAGATGTACTTGAACAGAATTTTAATTTCGTAGACAAATTTTTTTGTCTACTTAAAAGAAAATGTGAAGGCTGATAATAAAATGCTGCAAATTAAATTTAAATCCTGATTTTTATTTTCCTCATTTTCTATAAGCAATGCCAACCAATGATTGGTGTGAAATATATAATACAGTAAAATCTTGACGGAGGTACTTAATTGGAAAATGAGAATAGTCTAATATTGTTAATAGCACATACGCTATTTATGAGTGTCTAATTTTTTAAAATA
This sequence comes from Lyroderma lyra, assembly GCA_004026885.1. NCBI lineage: Eukaryota > Metazoa > Chordata > Mammalia > Chiroptera > Megadermatidae > Lyroderma > Lyroderma lyra. The sequence continues at coordinate 43,897 of PVJL010006693.1, read as the reverse complement.
CATCACACAGAAAAACCTGGTGAACCTTTGGCAGCCTAACAGGAGATTCGTGCATCTTGTGAGACCCTGTTTTTAAAGCACTGATTCCACCTGATACCGGGTTCTAGTCCAAGCTTCTTTCTTTCCTATAAAAATGCATTTCGATAATGAGAGGTATCTTTGGGGAATTTTCACTTCAGATAGGTCGATGACGTTCCACAAAGCTGATTTTGTTCAGTCAGTTGTGAAAGCAGGTAGCTTCTTTGGAAAAGAGGCAGCCGAGGAGAGAGGCAGGACAGTGGCTCTGGATCACCTGAGGAGTGTTGGGAGGCGGAGAGGTTCATCCTACAGAAGATGGACTGGAGCAGAGCTGCTTGAGTGCAAGGCCACCACCGGAAGAGCAAGGACACTGTTTCTTTGTCACCTCAGAACATATATCATAGGGAAGACCCACTTGTTTGGGGCAAAACAGTGAGAACTGTTCAGGAATGGAGCAGGCTGCCCGTCAGTTAGGTGTCTCCTGTCCTCACACGTGTTCGAGGAAGCACTAGGCATTCACTGGGTATGCCCTTGGGCTTGAAAAGAGCCATGCTTTGCAGACTGCCACCACTCCACAGCAAACACGAAAGCATGCTCTTGACCCCCCTGTGACCAAAATTCACTAGGCAAGTCTAACTGTCAGAAGAGGAAATGGCGATTCACTCTCTAGGTCTTTCACCACTGGGAGGAGTGGCACAGGGATTCAGAGGTCAGCCTGGGTCCAAGCCATTCTCCCTGGGCTCATATCCCACCTGGGGCACTTGTGTGCTGTGACTTGGCACAGAGTGGCTTAACTGCCACATTCCTCAGTTCTCACACCCGTAAGATGGATCTGGTCCCCACCTCGTGGCTCAGAGTCACACATGACTCTCTCTTGTTTTAGATGAGCTGTTGCAGAAAGAGCAGAACTACTCGGACGACGTCTTGGCCAACATGATCAGTGAACCAAGAATCAGTTATGGAAATGATGCTCTCATGCCGTCTTTGACTGAAACCAAAACCACGGTGGAGCTTCTTCCTGTGAATGGAGAGTTCAGCCTGGACGACCTCCAGCCCTGGCATCCTTTCGCGGTCGACTCTGTGCCAGCCAACACAGAAAACGAAGGTAAGAGGCCCAGGGTGGGGGAACAGGAACGTTCCAGTGTGTACACAGCTCTCTAGTGTTCTTAAGGGCAGGGACTTCTGATACGAATTTTAAAAAATGCTTTCCCACTGTGAGGTGTTTTGGTGCTGCAGAAACAAAAGCACAGTATTTGATTTGTGTTTATGAGGCAGTGGCCTAGAATGCCCACCTTCAAAGACAACAGACAGGATGACATTGTGGAAATCACAGTTCACAAAGCGAAAAGACATTTTGATGGGGCCTTGGCATAAATGGAGATTTGAAAGGCACTGAAATCATCTTCATTGATTATTTATCCTAGTGCATTAAATTTCAGATTGCATTAAATGTTAAAGGCAAAGACGGAGAACCGCGTATAGATGAAATGTAATTTTACCTAAGAGTTCCACAATTTTGTATTTAGAAAACTTTTTTTTCTTAAAGAACCATTGCAGAAAATCTTCATATAGACTTTTTTCGTAATTTGAGTACTCCTAATTTGTTTTATTAATTTGAAAAGGGGTATCTTATAATAACAATACCAGATAGAAACAGCAATGTTATTTATGACATAAAAATAATTAAGACTTTACCATTTATAAAAATAATTCTTGGGAGTTCCCTGATGGTATAGTGGCTTAAGGCTTCAGCACTGGTGCTGTCAGTGCTGTGACCTGGGTTCGATTCCCAGCCAGGGAGCTACCCACACATACCAAAAAGCAAAAATAAATGAATGAATGAATGAATAATTAATTAATTCTTATATAAAGGGGGAAAAAAAAAAGGACTTCAGTTGTCAGACCAGGGTAACTTTCCTATTAAATTGTAATAGAGTGCTGATTGTCTCATTTGTTTATTTGTTTGTTTTTGTATAGGTAGCTAACTTGGCCATTTAAAATCTTCATCGTTCTCTCTCTAATGAGACTTGTTTGTGAAAAATGTCCAGTCTCATTTGTAAATTAAAGATTTCCTCATTTCCTTAGAATATTGGGTTGTTTACCTGAAGGAGAAGTAGGTAACATGTCTAAAGACTAACAAACTTTCTTTGGTAGAAAATTACAGTCCTTAATGTTCTTTATACCAAATAATGTTAAATGTTTATTTGTCATTTATGTCCAAGTCTTAGTGTTTTTTAATGAAAAAATTAAAAATAGATAATACTCATTTATAAAGAATTTCTTATCAATTTCTTTAACTTAAGACATTTTATGTGTTTCAAATATATAGTTTCTATAAATGAAGTGTTCTCATTTAGCATTTTCCATTATTTATTGATTTTGGAAAGGTAGAATAAAACATAGTTTAGTGCCTACCCAAATTATTTTATGAACACACACATACACACAAATAATAAACTAGAAATTACAATTTGTTTACGGTAAAGTTTGTGGAAAGAGATTTAGAGAGCCGAAGCAAGCTAAATTAGCAGCAGAGTAAAATGCGTTTGCAGAAATCACTGTGTGTTTGTTGTAACACTTGGTGTGTCTCTTAACTGCATTGTGAATCCTTTCAAAATGGGAACTCTACAAAGTTTAACAAAAATGAAAGATAACTCAAGCCCTGTCGATGGCAGCTTTTCAGATTTCGTGAATACAGTGAAATGCAGCGAGCCTAGTGCTGCACAGCGTGGGTAATGTAGAATAGGGAAGCATTGCAAGTCATCCTAGAGGTGCTGCAGTGTCTGAATTTCAGATTTTCCCTTTACACTCTGTCAGATACTGAGAGCTTAAACTTACACGTGAGTATCAGCCTGCCTATTTCTTTGGTGTCTTTCATGAGTTCAGTTTAACTTCGCTTTTATCATATTAGTTCTACAAATAATACCAACAGTTAAATAGATCTGCCTTTATATTCCCTAAGCATTGCACCTTGACTTAGATGTATTCCTATGCATACATATGCTCTCCATTAAAGATTATGTGCTTTCTGTTAAGCATGCAGCATATATTAAAATTTTTAAATAGTAGCCAAACTGATCCATTTTGTTTAGAGAAAAAAAAATGGAAGGATATGGATTGTTCCTTTTAAAAGTAGAAATAATAGAGAAGAAGCTTCCTAAAATCCAAATCCTGAGGCCAACCCCAACACATCCGCTGTTTTCCTGGTCTTCTGCCCTGTAATAATCCTCTCAAATCAAATAAGAAACAAAGATGTCTTGGTCCCAGTTGGGAGGCACACTGTGGTCTTCCCCCTCCTCTCGCCAAATAACCCGAAGAAAGAAGATCGGATGAAGTCTACTGGGATTTCCCCAGAGTGACCACTTCTTGGAAGGCCAGGAACGATACAGTTTGGAGATCCCCGGAACAACAGTGGACTAAATACCTCTGATGAGAAGTGGAGCCCAAGAGTGGCCTGTGGACATGGGCCTTAGGTTCTCCATCGCACACATTGTAGCAGCTGTCCTTGGAGACAGTGTTCCTGCGCACAGGTGTGAAAACACACGCACGCACACACGCACACACCGGCCCTTGCGTGCTGCCAAGATGCCCAGTTTGGCCAAGTCCTTAAATTGAGTGCTTCTGGATTCTTGACCCAGATACAGCTGTTGCATTACTTGGGCCTCATCAAATACAGCTGGTATTGTTGTTAAATAAAGATCTATTTTTGATAGAAAACAAAATCTTAATATAAAAGAATTGGAGGAAATAATATTTAAGATCTCAGAGCCTGAGTGCTGGTGCAGTTTTCAGACCACACATCCTTTTTATAATACTTTAAAAAGTCTCCTTAATGATGAAAAAGTCTCCTTAAAACAAAAAGGACTGACAGAGTTTAGGGGGGAAATCAACATAAGGCAGGAAAATTTCCGATAAGTATTCCAAAATGTTAAGTGTTTCAGGCTTGATAACTCTTGGAAACAATGGCTTGGTCGGGTGCTTGTCCTATACAAATGTGACAAATGCAGATGCAGGCTGATAGGACGGTTGATTCAATGATTTAGGTTCTGTGAGCCGCAATGAGGTGATTTCTAAAACAGTGAATAACTCTTGGGAGCAATGTTTCAATATGCAAACAACCTCCCCTCCATTTGCCAAGTGGTAAGGGCCTGGAATATCCAGGTTGCCGGAAGAATTGTGCAAAAGTGCTTTACATGTGAGTTAGCTTCCGGGCTCACATAATCCTAAGTAGAAGGAATCACGTACCAGGTAGGACAGTGTTTATTTGTCTGGGGTTGCCCTATGCCCAGCATCTAAGTGCCCCTGTCCCCATCCACTGAAAGCCAATAGTCCCCTCCCTCCCCCTCCAGTCATAGTGACCACTAAAATCACCTCCACATTTCCCACCATCCCAGTAGGCTAGGCCAAGCCCCTCACCTCTGAATGATGAGGGTCAGAGTCTAAAATCCAGCTCTGCTGCGCCGGCAACTTGCAGAGCCTTCCCAGCTGTTTCCCACCCTGTAAGGTAAACTGATGACTCCTAACTCAGAAATAGGGTGTGCGCGTTAAATGAGATGGCAAGTAAAGCTCTTAGCAAAGTCCCCACAACATAGCGCATGTTTAGTGGGAGCTTTTTTTTTTTTTTCCCAAATAGAGCCAGGATCTTATTAGACAGGTTTTACCAGCTTGTCTCAAGGAGAATTACTCTGTGGCCCCAACAGTTTATCCTTAAAATTCATGAATGTAACACTACATATAATGATAGTCCTAAAATCGTACCCTTTCTCCCCTGCCCGGGGCCCTGTTGCTTGTTCATGTTCTGTCCTCACACACAGAGCTATTGCAAATACCTAAAACTCTCAGAGGATTTCCTTGCATTGTTTACACGGTCCTTATCAGTCTGCATCACAGCTTCAAACACTTACCAACAATGTGTTGTTTTTCTTAAGGACAGTCAGTCAAGTCCAGAGAAAGGGTCAGACATGCAGGCATGCTTTTAATTTACTTTGAAAATATAAATGTGTCACAAACACATTTAAGCTCTTCGAACAGCTGCGATTTGCCTGACGAGATTTTTATTCCGTGGTTTTTCCGACCCACAAAAGCTGTCTAAACTAAAGTGAAGCTCTTGCTTCTAACACGGCTTTTCTCACGGATCATGAAATCATCTGGCTGAGAGCATTTGAGTTAATGGCATTTCTGTGTGTGCTGATTTTTCACGACTGCCTGAGCAAGCCAGCCACGAAGATCAGTATAGAACACAGCGGCCACCGGAAGGTCTTTGTGGCCAGCAGTCAGCTTCTTTGCATATAATGCATACATAAAATACTATAATGCTCTTAAAGAGGCAAAGCAGCTCTTGGAAGATTGTATGTATGTAATTGCAGCGTGAAGTTGCCCTCTGTTCTATTTTTACTGAGCCATAAAAAAAGCAATGAGCAAATCACTCTCAGTGGTGAAATTGAGATTAAATAAAGTATTTTCATTAAACCTGCAAACCAGCCCTGGTCAGGCCTCTCTCATCTATGTGTAAAACTGATTTCCTGCTGATTCCTCCATCACCTGAGGCCTGGTAGGAAGGTCGTGCTGGGCAGTATTTAGCTAAAATTGGTCTTTTACAAGGAACACCAGAACTAACGAACTCACAGCCCCAAAATTCCAATCATTCTGTGCATCTCCTCAGTGGGAAGGGATCTGATTCAAAGCTACAGAAGGCAGGGAAATAACAGATTTCTGCCTATGTTGTGTTTTGACTCTTTAAGATGATCTATTTCTTGTTTTTAATGTACTAAACAGCCAGTATAAAATGTTTTGAACACTATATTGAAGTTGCCTTCTGGTTTAACAAGTAATAGTCCATTCGGAAAATTAGAAAGTATTTGTGGTAGATTGGGAAATAATGTACTACTTTGTCTTCTCAACATGTGTTCTTTCTCTGCAGTGATGTTGTAATTTTCTTTTTAAAAGGATATTGATGACTGCTTGGTGAATACCAGAGTTGCTTAGCTTTTAAATACTAAATCATGCTGAATCAGCCTCAAACCCTTAAAGAGACTAGGGTTTAAGTCACTAAACCTATTAATTGTTTTGTCTTCCTAAAAAATGAGAAAAGGTTTTATTACTGTTTCCAAATAATAGACGCACATTGAAATAAAAAGTAAAGAAATGTATAGGAACAGTCTGCTCACCCAGAAGTAACTAATGACAGCTTTTGGTGGTATTATAATGCCTTTCAGACTTTTTTCTATGCACATTTGATACCCATCAGTATTTTGTGTAAGTGTCGAATGGTGCTTAATCATTGACAAGGTTTTCTCACATACGTGTGTGCGTGTGAGCCCTGGAAAACCCCTGTTGACTTGTGACAAAAACTGATCATCAGAAAGAATGTGGCTTGCACAGGATCCCGAAGAATGTAAGTGGTGACATTGAAATGGACCCTGAGGCAGGACAGGCTCTGCAGCCTGCGTTTACACCACAGGTTCAGTCAGTCACAGACGGTTTCTGATGATTGAAACGTCGATGAACGTGATCATCACTTTGTTACTCTTTCGTGCTTGTATATGTTCTTACCTTCAGCTGCAGCACTATTTGGGGCCTTGCTGAACAAACTTCAGAAGTGCAATAATTTTTCAGTTAACTTCATTTTACAGGGAATAGCACTGTCCCTCACTGTATGTGGTGGCAGGTAGTGGGGGGGGGGGGTGAAATATAGAGAAACAATGTGGTTCACATATACTTGGGAGTTGGAAAACAGAGTGTATGTCTTCGTCTAATACGCAAATAAAGTACAAGAGGTTAGTCATCTTTGCAGCCATAGTTGTTACAGAATGTTTCCTAAATCGGCTATTTAATAAATGCAGCCTTAGAGGATTTGAGCGCTCCTGAAACAAGTTTACATTTTGTTTTGTTCCTCACAGCAATTGGAAGATGCAGATGCAATTATTTCCATTTTACACCTGAAGGAACGGCCTCGGAAGGGGTCATTGCCCCCAAATCACTTAACATAGTAAATGTTGGGGTTAGTTAGACGCCTCCGCCCTCCTCGGGCCCCTCCCAGGCTGCCCGTCTGCGTGAGCAAGGGCCAAACCACGTTTCTCCTTTGATCCGTCCAAATGCCTCAGTGCTCTCAGAAACATTATTTTCTCATATTTTGAAGACTGGGTTAGGCTGTCCCTTTCCCCTCACTGTTCTGCCGACGTGTGACATGCAGAATCGATTTGGGTTTATGGTCCCATCTTTGCGTGCTTGGCCTGTGCACATCAGTAAGCTGTGTGCTCTTACTGAAAACGCTGATCCAAAAGCCATCCCCCTGAGTACACCTTGTCTCCCCATGGACACCTTTGCTCACTTCTCCTGACCTTCGACCTTTCTGTTGCCCAGTCCTTACCGAAGGGACAGGGACAGGGGCAGGGACAGGGACGGTTCCCCTTTCTGGGCTTCATTTGCCCTGTGGCCATCTATTAACTCATAGGCTTTGTTTCTCTCCCTTGCTCGTTTCCTTGAAGACCAATGTTCAGGGTAATACTTTCTGAGAATTAGAAACACTTTGGAAATAGCAGCTAACGGTAAACAGTGGAGAGCACTACTGTTTCCTTTGGGCCACACCCAGAAGACTCACAAAGGAAAAATGGTGGAAGTCAACAAATCTAAAAGGAAACATTCGCATTTCCCACCTTTCAACTCCATGTCATCTACTAAATAGAAACCACTCACTAGAGAGAAAGAGAGAGACTGACTGACTTTCTAGTTTACCTCTTTTACCCTCAAACTGGGAACAGATTTAATTCAATAAATGGCAGATTATGTGGTGAAACTTTCCTCTCCTGATAAATTCGCTATTTGCATTTGCCCTGGGGATTTAACCGAGTCCTTTTGTAGTTAATTAACTATAAAATAAGATAAGCTTGGACAATGGTAAAAGGAGATATCTTTGAGATTTTCTGCTGGGCTGGGATATAATACGGGTTATTTCTCATCAAAAGCCAAGGGACTATCTCTAAACTCACTGAGAGGAAAATCCAAGTCCTGCCCCCCCAACCCCCAGCTCCTCTTCTTTGATGTTGCTGATCATGGCGAGTGCTTATAGGAGAGCGTTAAGGAGCAGGATTGGCACATCAATAGCCAGGAGCCTTTTGAAGTGGTGCCCTCCCTCTCCTTGATGCTCAGGATTAACTCATGGTGGTTCTGCTCAGGCTGCTCCTTTTGTATAACTTGTGTATTGCACATGCTTTTCCCTGCTCTGTGTCCGGGAGCCACAACTTAACCATCTTGATTTGTCTTGTCTGTTTGCTTTCCGTGCCTCTTGCTTCCTGTGCCCAGTTGAGCCTGTTGACGCCCGCCCTGCTGCCGACCGAGGACTGACCACTCGACCAGGTATAATGGCGTTACCTCCGCCCTCTCGGCATCCTGCGCTTGGGCTCGAGCACACGCCGTCGGCCTCTCTACAGTGCACACGTTCAGAAACAGAATTGGAAATGACCGTGGAAACCACCCTTTTTAATATATTCCCCTTTGCTTTTCCTTGCACCTCATTTCTTGGTGATTCTTTTATTTTTCTTTCTGGGCTTTCCTTTCCAAACAATAAAGGGAAGCCCTTCCAACTCTTTTATCATTTTTTTAAGAGAAAAGGGTTATAGAGAGTCTGTGTGTCCTCAGCAATGGACACTCACGCAAATACAGACTGTCTGGTGGCAGCTTGGTTACTGTGAGGGACATCCCCTCCTTCCTGTCTTGTTGGGATTCTCACTGGGCCCAGACTTCAAGCAGTCCCTCAAGGAGACCTGACTTTCTAAAAGGATCCGAGTGGGAGTATCTCCATGGCGCAGAATATTTGCATTTTCTCTTTTGTGGGTTGCATTGCATGTACTTATTCTCAGTGAGTGTTTAAGATGACACAACAGATGTACATGCATAATTTTGCACACAAGTCCTTTATTTTTCATACTGCTTAAAATCCTCATTAACACCAAAATGGACACTTCTTTTTTTAAGCTTCCCAAGCATTAAGAAGAGACATTTTTTCACTCTTTGTTCTGTAGTGAATCTGTCTCAAACTTAGTTTTAAGAATAATGTCACACCACAACTCCCTGAAAAACCTTACCTAGCAGACAAGAGCCAGTGTTTTCAGTGACTCAAAAAGAGGACAGAAGTGACGGAGTTGACAAATCTGTGTATGCTGGGGAGATTCTACTCCTAAAAGTGCACACCTTTCCGTTGTATTTTCTTCTTTATCCTCATAATGTCCCCATGTGGTAATCAAGGAACAGGAAATAAACCTTGCTTGAGGAGGCTACCACATGGAGGTCCCTGGCTTAGATGCAGTTGGTGTGGGGCCAGGAGCAGACGCTGCCTCACGCTGCCAGTGCCAGCTCGGGCCACTTCTGTCCCCGGCCACAGTCATGGACAAGAACTCAGAGGCTGACTTGTGGTGTCTCCATGACTCTGCACTGTGGTTACCAGGCCAGCAGGCACAGTGGAGTGACACATCTTGACAGCTGATTTTGTTGACTGTATAAATCTTGGCCTGTAGGGCTTTTCAGAGGACCTTAAATTACAGGAAGTCAGACACACTGCTTCAGCTCTCTGATCGTCTTCCTTATTGCCCACGTCACTCAAGTGAAGTTCAGGGAGCCAGCCATTGACGCTCCCATTCAGCCCACTGGGAGGCCCCAAGGCTGAGGGTCAGTTTCATTCGAACCACAACCAAGACTGGCCCAGGTTGGTCATTTGCCTTAAGCCTTTTTTTAAGGCGCTCCCTCCTTTTTAAGAGAAAGAGATGCTTTTCAACTATCAGCATAAAACGTGAATCACAAGTATATATTCATCTCATCTTATCAAGGCCCTACATAGGGCACGCAGGGCCAGTATACGTTCCAATTGGAATATCCAGGAAGCAGGGACACTACCAACATCTACTTTTTTTCCTTTTTAAAAAAAATCTAATATGAAAAGGAATTTTCCATATGTTGTCAAAGAAAAACATGGCGTTCTCAGGGAAGAGCCAGAGAAGACTTAGAGGTGCTATATAGATGAGGGACGGACTAAAGCCTCTGGTGCAACCATAGCAGTACTTCATTTCTGTATTTCACAAAGATCGACGCGCTACATGCTGTGGAGGGCCGAGGGAAATGAAATGTGTTCTCTGCTCTCGGGAGCTTGAAATGTCACAAGGAATGCACACAATTGGCATATTCAGAAGGATGGCGTGGAGTTAGACAGGCAGGGACATAGCACATGCATGAAGTGGAAACCAAGCTGTCCATGACGTGAGCCCACAGGGCCACCAGCAAAGGGGTGTGTTAACCAGGCACCTGCTGGAGGTGAGCTTTGACGGGGGCTTGGGACGATTTGAAGTACGTGCATGGGCAAAGGGGAGGGGAATAATTCCATGTGGAGGAAGGAGTGGCTGAGGCCAAGCTTCCTCACGTATACTACGTAAAGGTTGGGTCTCCCCAGTGGAAAAAGGCTAGCAGGGCAAGCATGCTCGGACATGAGTGAGGCGAGGAAAAGTCTAGCTCAGGTATGTTTATGAAGAGCTATTTGCTGGGTACATGTTAGGACGTATAGGTGCTGTGTATGTTTGTGCTTCCGGGAAGTCTGTCGAGCATTTGGACCAACTTCCCCGTTCCCTAGCCTTCTTTTTGGTCCTTTCGTTGTCACACTTTTTAAGGCTGCATGTTGGAGTCTAAGGTACCAAATTGTATCTTTAGACTTTCCAAACTTAGAAACCCTTCCTAGCGTTGTCATATCATGCCATTCAGTTGATGGTGTTGTTTCGGAATAATCAGTGTTATGGCTCTGAAACAAGTAGAGAAAGGGTTTTTGTATAATCATGAGTGAGAAGAAGACTTCTTTCCCCAACTTTCGTATCTGAAATACCAGGGCGCTGTTATTTCTATTTTTTAATAGTATGTAGGGGCCAGGACAGAGCATAGTCATGTCAGGGTGATTTCTGAGCATAGTGACCGTCACAGCTAGTCCCCTTGGCTTATTTCCAGGGAAAGATGGGCTCTGAAGGACAGGTTGTACCATTTGGCCATAATAAGGAAGAAAAATACATTAGCAGCCTCTTCACAAGGGCAGAAAACGACCCTTTCCACTGTAATTTATGACCGCCCTTCCCAGTCCTAATCAGTGAAGCCAGGCCCCGTGAGAGGCTTCATGAGGGACGTGCCTCTCTCCTCCCTCTATCTTCACCCGCCCCGACTTAGAGCGCTGAGCCACACCAGGGCTTCAGATGGAATCGGACCAATTCAGAAAATGCGTCCACTGAGCCTGCAAACGCAGGCCCTCGGGATTGCGTTAAATCTGCCCATCACGTTTCATCACGTGCCGTATCCACTTACCATCGATGACTTTTCCCTGCGTGCAAATTAGTCATTTCTCTCCCCTTTCCATGAGATTTGTTTAATGTATATGAAGCCTTTTCACTAAATGACTATACATACTATACAAATATGAACTAGCAGAACTCTTTATGCTGAGAGCCACATAAACTATTGAACTATAATTATGCAGTCTGACTCGATACATGAATTTTCTTTTTTTTTTTTTTTTTTTGGATGATCAAAAATAGTCTTCATATCCTTTCAGAAATAGTGTGGGCTTTTAAATTTTGGAGTGGAGAGTTCATTCTATACTTATTTTTTGATGTAAGTATTTGGTTTCACAAATCTAAAAGACTGTCCAAGAGAATTTTTTTTTAAATCTCGGAAACATGATTTTAACTATTGCATTGTTAGAACCCGATGACACAAGAGGGGTGAAGTCAAAGAAATCACTGTGGTCCTACAAGGAGCTCAGATTGAAGAGGGCTTGTAGAAAGACAGAAATATGCAACCAGTGAGAAATAAAGCAGTGTAGTGTCACAGTCCAATAAAAATTAGTATCAGAAAGATAAGAGGCCAACCTTCTCTCTCAAAGTAAAACTTAGGAGAACATGCTAATAACTTAAAGCAAGAAAATAAATAAGAACAGAGAGTTCTGCAACTCTCAGGACAGGGTGAGAGGCTGATGGGCAAGGGGGTGGGGAGGGTCGTCAGTGAAAGGACCAGTGAAGAGATACGAGAGAAAGGGAAAATGTCCACTTTGATTGTGTTTCTCTGTTTATATTAGAGAGAATGACCTTCTGATAAAAGGAAATTAAAACCCAAGATGGGTCAAGAAAGGAAAGCATTGGCCTCTTGTATTAGTTATCTACGGCTGTGTAACAAATAGCCCCATAACTTAGCCATTTCAGGCAATGAGCGTTTAGTGTCTTACGATTACTGTAACGTTTGGAATTTTAAGCATGCTCCAGCTGGGTGCTTCTGGTTCAGGGTCCCTCATGAGGGTGCAGTCAGTACAGCTACCAGCGCTGCACAAGTCTGAGCTCTTGAAGCTTGACTGGAGCTGGCAGTCCAAGGTGGCTCCTCACACGGCTTTTGGCAGGAGACCTCAGTACCCTGTGAACCTCCTTATAGGGCTGTTTGCATGTCCTCATAGCATGGCGGCTGGCTTTCCCCAGACCAAGAAGAAGAATGAAAAGGCAGGCGCAGTGCCTTTTCTGATCTAGTCTCAGAAGTCACCTGCCATCCCTTTTGCTATGTTCTGTCCATTAGAAGCAGGTCACTACATGCAGTCCATATTCAAGCAAAGGAAATTAAGTCCTACTTATGGAAGAGAGGAGTGTCGATGGATTTCTGGATATATTTTAAAACTGCCACCGTTCTCTACCTGTTCAAGTCCTTATGACCCAGACAAATAGCAGGCTAAGAGCCCTTGAGGGGGACATCATGGAACCATTCTCCATGATCTTTGTGGAACTGCAGAGCAGGAGGAGGGGGCCAATGGGGGTGGACAGTGTGGTTCTGACAAGCAGGAAAGGGAGAAGACAGCGTCACAATTGGCTATGATCGTGGCTCCGTTTTCGGAGAGGTTAGGAAATGTAAGCTTTGTGAGCAGCTGGACAGGGAATCGGTGATATGTCGTAACCAGCATGTGGGCCCAGGGTCTTGTCCAGTTATCCTCGTCTGTTTCTGTGGGCTGTGCTGTTAGACCGGCACGTTGTAGGCTGTGCACATGGTGCTTTTCTGTTTCCACTGGGTGTGTGACTTGTAGACGAGATGGTAAGAGTGACTGAGAGAGCAAGAAATTGGGTCCCACGGGAGCTGAAGGAATGGGGAGTGTGTAGCCCAGGAAGAGGAGAAGCCACAGGAACCCCGTGCCTCTCCTCGGGCATCGGATCTGCTCAGGGCTAAAATGCTCAAGAGGGAGGCTTGCTGTGTGCTGGACAGGCTCAAGGAAGTTACCAGGAAACGGATTTGGGCTTAATGGAAGAATGGCCATTCCGCTAGACAAAGCTGTTCAAAAATGGGGGTGAACTGATACACGCCTCTTCGTTCGAGCAGGAGCTGACAGTGGACCCTTGGCCAGGAACACGGGAGAGGAGATGATTTTAAAAGTCCTTCTTATTCTACAATTTGATATTTAAATACTACAATGTGGAAAACTTATACTTTGTACTTCCATTTTTTTTTGTCTTAAAAATGACTCCATGCTTTGTTTCTGAGCTTCCAGTTCTTTGAAAAAATGAAATTTGCTGTAACAATGAGTATAAGAATCATGTAGGAATTTATAGAGAAGACTTAGTAAGTCCCAAAGAAGCATTTTCAATAATTATGCACTGCAGCTCTTTATTCAACAAATGAACCAGTTCTGTTCTGTATCTACAACTAAATCACTTAACTAAATAAATGATAGGATTTTTTACAACGCTCCACTGCATAGGTACATGAACATAATTTATTTGTAATTGGAACAAAGCCCCAAAGTAGCATTTTTGTTCTACTGGGCAATTAATGCTCACTTTTAAGAGCTTTTTTTTTTTTTTCTGAAGGAATGAGAGTACATGAAGAAAGACATACAGGAGCCTAAACAATGAGTCCCAAAACGAAACCAGCATATGTATTCCAGGAACAAACCCTAGCCAACCCTCCACCTAGCATTGAACTTGTTGTTTTTCCCCATTAAAAAAAAATGTATAGCATGTGTTTAAAGGTGGTAGAAGACTTAACTTCAGACTTCCTTAATCATTAATCTCTTTTTTATTTAAAATAGGTAGTGGTTTTGGAATATAGGGTGTCACTTCTTTTTTTTAAGAAAGGCATTCATTTATTTCCATCTAAACTTCAGGCCCGGGAAGACATGGTCGGTAGCGTGTGTGTCGTAGTGTCATTGCCTGTAGGTAAGACGGCCGGGCCTTGCTGTGTGTTCTCATTATGGCGTGATGCCCCACAGGTTCTGGCTTGACCAACATTAAGACGGAAGAGATCTCCGAAGTGAAGATGGACGCGGAGTTCCGACACGACTCAGGATACGAAGTTCACCACCAAAAGCTGGTAGGTGAAGTAATTTACCTCTTCCTGCCCCTGTGCGACCAAGGGGCTTGCTGGCTCTGGCCCATCCTCGGCCAGAAACCCAGTTAGAGAAGATCCAAAAACCAAAACTAGAACACCTGCTTATAGGATTGTCATGGAAACCTGAAGACAAGAAAGAGAGGCTCTTTACGTAGTGGGGAAGGCAGCTAAGCCCGTACCGCACTTAAAGTAGGATTTATGTCTATTGAAATTACTGCCATTCGACGCTTTGGGGAAAACAGGTTTATAGTAGATTTATTTGAAGGCTCAGAATCTCCAACGCATGCAGACACCGCCTCGTGTCACAGAATGCTCCCGATGGCCACTGGCCTAAGTGCACGTTGGAGCTGGCTCCTTTTGGCTTCTTCGTCCTTCCCTCTGGTCCGTCCTTCCCGCCTCCTCCCCAGCTCCCACACCTTCAGCCCTCCTGCAGGGGGCAGGATGTTGGTGAGACCCTTTGGGCCTTGACCCAGGTCAGGGGGGGCTGGAGGCGAGCGAGGCTGCATGCATTTCCTAGCAGTGCTGTTTGTGGGAAGGCTGGACAAGGACAGCAGCTTACTTTTCACATACAATCAAACCCCCACCACACACACACCTTTTTTCCCCAAAAATGTTAGAATTGGAGTAAATCAAAAAGCAACCATCTCCTTTGCAGGCAGCGGTAGTCTGTATAGTAAAAAAAAATCCTTTACCCCAAGCTTCAGCTAAATCAAATCCTGCATTATGTTAGGGTTCCCTCCATCTTATCGGTAAGGACAGTAAGGGGGTTAAACTAATGAAGAAGACAATGTTTATTGCACATTCAGTGGTGAGCAGGAAATGGTAATAAAATCTTCATAATAATAATAGTGGAGAAGTACTCACACTCAAGCACTTATGTTTGTATTAGAGTGGGGTGTGTGTGTGTGTGTGTGTGTGTGTGTGTGTGTGTCTTTCAAGGGGAATCTGTCTTTCCAAAATGCATAAATTTATAAGCCCAAGTATTAGACACCAAAAGATATGCCTTCCAAGTATTATTTATGCCTCTTTTTTTCCTCTAAATCCTTGGAGCAAATCAAACACTGACTTGAGATTTAGATTTTTGCATTTCAACTGCCGTAATCTTTTTCGCAAAAGGGCATTTACCTTTTTGGAGTGTGGTTTTCATTGGCAAGTTAATCTCATATCAGTTATTATAAAATCAGGGGACACTCTTCATCTGACTGATGCTGAAGAGGTTAAAAGAAAAAACTGGGGGAACCGCTAAGAGGTAGGGGCTGGCAGGGCAGAAGGCTGAAGATTAATGTGCAAATTTGTGTTCTCTAGTGCCTGTGTCATAAGAGTCCATCACTGAAATTACACTAACTCTTGTAATGCGACAGTGACTCATGGCTGTGGCAGCAATTAGGAGAATCAGCTCCCTCTACTGAACTAGTTGATAAGATAATGCACTATAATTAGCGCAATGAATATTACAAAATTACAGCATTTTCTTAAAGACATAGGACGATGTCCAGGCTTGCATTTATTCCTGATGACCTCACACTGGTGTCATTAGCTAATTAATGATTTGCTTTTTATAACTATGGTGAGCTAGCATGTTTGTTTAGAAAGAGGAATACTTACGAACAGTTACTAATTTTGTTGTAGATAAAACTCTTGGAAATTTGCTTTACTTGCTATATATTATAATTGCCTTTTCAGATTGCTTGGACATTAGTTTTAGTTATGAAAATTGGTCATTTTACTCTCGAGATTATAGTAAAAGAATATGCAGGGAATTATTTTCATTAATTTATAGAACAGATGTGGTATATGTTTAGTAGTCATTAGGCCCAGTGTTCTGGCATGAGATCATCTCTTTATATAACAAGATGACATAAGTTGCAGCGTGCTTTTATAATTCCATTTAAGTAGATAAATTTGAAAAATAATGACCTGCTTTTATAAACAATGTGAAATAATGCAGTACAATAAATTTATCACATGGAATAAATTTCTTCTTTACAATGGCCTCCAAATTCTTTTTATAATTCATCTAAATAACCAGGAAGAATACATTTTTTTGTTGGGATTCTGGAGATAACATAGTAAGAAAGGATGTATGTGTCACTATTAACATTCTGATCTTGTTGCCTACTACTTCCCTTTGAAATATATACATCATGCTTCTCAAGGTTAATCAGTGTCCTACTGAATTATTGTGGCTAAGAGTAGGTAATGAGACGTCTCTTCTGTTTAACTCCTTTGTTTCAGAATGCTTACGCCTATGTATTAGTGTCCCTCTAAGGAAATTAGAACATCTGTGGTCTTGAAAAGCACCTGAGGTAGTTGTCGTGCATTAGGTCTCCAGTTTCAAACCTGCTGTGACTGGGACAACGCTGACCAGCTTTTATGAGTCATGCCTTTACAACTTTTGATAGATCCAAAAGCTACCATCCCACCTCTCTCCAAGTTTTCCTCCTGTCAAAGGGTCTCAGGTCCCTCTTGACTTCTGTTTTGCCTCCCCAGAGACATGGCGAGCGGAGAATAAACTTCCTAGAACTGGGGAAACCACATACTGTACATTATTCTATAGACTACCGATGTCATTCTCTTTTTTTCCTATTTTTTATTGTTATTTATTGGAGTGACATTGATGAGTAAAAATTACATAGGTTCGTGCCAGGTGCACAATTCTACATTACATCCTCCATGTGTTGTGTTATGTGTTCATCACCCAGAGTCAGTTCTCTTTCCATCACCGTAGATTTGTGTCCCTGTCCCTTCTCCCCTACCCCTTCCCCCAGACGTCATTCTTAGTAAGTAGATTCTGTGAATTTTTTTCAAATGTACATCACATAATGGAACGACCAGCATGAGATACATACTGAATATACTAAAACTTTTCACATAACCTCGTCCAAATGACTCCTGCAGTGACAGTCCCTTTTCTTGATTTGTTTTCAAGGTTTTCTTTGCAGAAGATGTGGGTTCAAACAAAGGTGCAATCATTGGACTCATGGTGGGCGGTGTTGTCATAGCAACAGTGATTGTCATCACCTTGGTGATGCTGAAGAAGAAACAGTACACGTCCATCCATCATGGTGTGGTGGAGGTAGGTAAACTTGGCAGCATGCTTGCAAGTGGGAGTTAAAAAAAATACCACAAGGGGATATTTTTGCTTGGCGTTAGACTAAGGGTCATCGAGGTATCTCTTCTTTAAAAAACAATCCATATTCCTGTGTGGAGCTCCAGTTGCAGCTCATTTCCTGCTTTGCTTTTTATTCATTCTGACTATGATCAGGACACTGAGGTCTATGGCACTTCACCAAAGCCTCAGAATTTATATTGAAATATCAAAAGAACATGAATGGTAATACCGGGCTTAAAAAATCGTGATCACCTTCAAACATTTAAAGGGAAAGAAAAAAACAGCAGAAGTTAAAAAGGAAATGGAAGGCCACTGTTTCAAAACCAACCTAAACACATGTATTCCCGGATTTGGTCTCTGTGTGTGTGCGTGTTAAATAATCTTGGCGTCTAACTAAAACCAGCTCATAGAAAATTAATAATTTTCAATAGAGAGTCTTACTGTGCAAAAAATCATATCATACCAAACAGCTGAGCAGAAAACACAAGGTTATTTAAGATGTTCTTGCTGTTAGTAGAATCGCACTAGAAATGGAGACGCACCAGGGACAGTCCCAGGGGCTGCAGTTTTGCTTCCTTAAGACGCGCCTCACAGGACAGTCTGTGACTGACGTGAGATTGTGCAGCAACGTGGGGGGGGGGGGGGGGGGGGGTTGCACCAACCAACCAGAGTGAGCTGCAAGATTCAAATATGACTTCCTAAACCCATGATACAAAACACTGGAAAATAAAATGACAAGTGAGTTCTTTTTAGGCATTTAACATACCGCTGCGGGAGGGAATCTCATGGTATATGTAACTTCTTGGGAAACAATTACAGGCAGTGAAGTCATTATCTTGAGAGGTGTAGCATTGTGGGAGCTGACAGAGCTCTCCATGATCAGTCAAATGGATCTTCTCATTTTGTAGATGGAAAAGAGACCCAGACGGAAGTGTTCACCCAGTGTCAAGCTAAGCAGGGCCAAGGTCAAACCACACGTCCCCACATCCTCTCCACTATTTTCTCCATCAGAGAAAAGTCCTGACATTCCCAGTGCTCTAACCTTCTCTCTTAACCCCGAGGAAATGTGCTCCAAACCGTTCTTGAGTGTAGAGGAGCAGGAGCCATTTAAATATACAGTAGACTCTCTGTTAACCAGAATTCCGCAACCAGCACTCTCAAGCAACCAGCAAAAAAAGTGTTTTGTTTTGTTTTTTTAACATGATTGTACGTGAGACCAGGTACTTATTTCAAAGGACACATCCCCAGGTCCCACCCCAAACCCAGGGGAGCAGACGTTCGAGTAGGATTCTGGGAATCTGACTGGTGAAAATGGCCCTGAGTGAATAACTCACTCAGCTTTGAGAATCCCTGACAGCCGGCATTACACTCCTTCCTGTAGTTATATTATCTGTCTCGGCAAACCTTTGGGAGTAGGAGGTGATCATCCTTGTCTCCAGGATAACCAGTTACCTCTGGTTATGCCTTTTAAGCCGTTGTTTATAGCCACCTAGGTTAAGTGATGCTTTTGGTTGCCAGGAAAGGCCTCCTTGGATTTGGAATATCAGAGGAGAAAATGACACTTCAACAAGATTCTTTGGGTGGGGGGGGGGGGGAGAAGGTGATTTCTAAGCCCTCCTTGAAGGAGCAGAGTTGTCGGGAGGTTATTCAGCTTTTGTTTGGATGTTCACGTTACTAGCAGCTTGAGAGCGATGCAGAACCCCCGTACAGGGAGCGGCCCGCCTCGCTGTGTGCTTCCTGAGCCTTGCTGTCCAGCTCCGTGTTGAGTTGTGCGGAGCAGTGACGGACCAGAACTGCATCGCAGGTGCCATTCTCCATCCCTGCCCTCAAGGTTATAGTCTGGCTATGGTGGTCGAACTTGGACACAAGCCACAACCCGGCTGAGGCCCCTAGGCTGTCTCCGCTGTCCCTGGGGGCGGATGGACAGCCCCGGGCGATTTCAGAGGGCCACTCCTCTCAGGACATGCCAGAGTCTTCCTTTGGTGGCAGGGACCCTCCTCCAAACATTCTCGGTCTGTTTAGCAGGCTCTCAACACGCAAGTGCCCGGAAATAAGGTTATTCCCAGCTCTGACTAGCCTGCTTCATCAACGAGTAACCCTGCTTCACTAAGCACAGAAATGTGTGAGGAAGAAATCACGATCAGGCATTTGTCTCCAGGCCTTCCCTCGTTCTTAGAGTGAAAGATTCCCACAGAAGCTCACAGCGATGTAGGAATGAAAACAGGCCTAATGTTTCTAGTAATGGAATCGTTGCCAGCTGGAAATAAGCAGTGGCTCGTTTTTATTGTAAAAAAATAATATGCAATAAACATTGATTTAATGATTTGCTTAGCCTAAGGGCAGAGATTAGTTCTGTAGGCCATTAAGCATGGTTTCCCAAGGAGAGAACTGTGCTTTCTTGGTGCCTCACCCAGCCACACGATCGCCTTTGTTACACTGTGTCCCACGTGTGCCTGCCCACCCTCTTCGGCGGCTGAACGAGATGCTGGTGCCCACAGTCATCCACCTGCTTTAGTCGGGTTCCACAAAGCCCACTGGGCCTCGGTTCTGTGTGAGCAGCAAGTGGGACTTTTCTACTTGAAAGTACGAGTGTTGTAGCTCTTTCCACTCCTCCTAAATGCAAACCTCACATTTAATAAAGGGGGAGGCGGGTGGACGGCTAAGGACAGGTGTCCTTTAAGGATACAAATTTGCAACAAGTAGTAAGACCTAGAGATCTAATGCACAGTATGGTGACACAGACAACAATATTGTATTACCAAACATGCTAAGAAGCGACAACTTAATTATTCCAACCACTAAAAAAAAAATGGATAATTTTCCACCCTTGTAGAGGTACTAATTATCACTACAGTGTCAATCATATTACAGTGTGTAAGTGTATCAAATTAACATGCCGTATACCTTAAATTTACATAATGTACGGTGTCATATATATTTCAATTTCAAAAATTTAGGGTCGTGGAGGGCACAAATTTCCTTGATTATAGGGTGGAAAGTTTTTCTTTCGCAGATCTGGTAACTGGAATTCCAGAAGTCTCCCCGTCTCCCCAGTCATCGTGTTCATCTAAATCGGAGGGGATCCGCTTCATTAGCTTTTCACAGAGTGATGGCATGTGACTTCCGATGAACGGGCCATCGCAGTGGCGATACTATACAAACATTCTCCTTAGGGGTCCTCTTTCCCTGGCAGGAAGTTGGCCCTCAGGATGGAGCTACGTAGCAACCACTACTAGGTGTTGTAGAGCAGTTGGACAGAATGGTCAGGGGAAACAAAGGCAAGAAGAAGTGACAGTGACTCGACATCGGCGCGTGGCTCGATGCAAACAATAGGAAGTGACATCGGGAGGTCAAAGGACAGCTTCCCCTTGCCCGGGGCTCGGCCTGCAGTGCTCGGTCTATCCGTGGATGGGAGTGCTCGGTGTGTCACCTTTCACTTCCGCGGGCTTGGGCATCAGAAGCTACAATCCAGATTCCCTGGGTGCCCTTCTGTAAAGATAACCCGTCCTCCTGTAGCTTCTGAGCCCCCTGAGCTCTGAGCGCCAACCCACCCGCTGCAGGAAGGGCGCGGCGGGGGCTGCCCTCCCAGCGGCCAGGGCAGAGCCTTAGCAAGCAGGCAAGAGGCCATGAAAAGGCAGGGGGCCAGGTGCCTGGGCTGCGCCCAAGCCCCCGAGCCTGGCGCCCCTGGCAGCGCGCTCCTCTGCGTTTGGCCTTGGACTTGGAAGCAGAGATAAACTATTGAGTTGCGGGGGGTCCTGTGCCCTGGCTGAATGCAGATGCCTGTGGACAGCCGGTGTGAGGACTGATACGGCTCCCGGAGGCTTGCTGCCATCAAGCAGCATCATGGGGGGTTTTCCCTACACTCGGAAGCAGCCGCTTTGCGCTTGGCCTCCGCAGCGGGATTATTTTCTTAACCTTAAACATCCTTTGGAATCTCGGCTAAGGGCAAGGAGATGCCCGCGTCTCCGGAGCTCACTGCAGCTGACAGGCCGGTTCCTGGCAGGCGACCCGGAGCGGGAAGGAAATCTCTAACCTTTAACGACGGCGTTTAACCTACACGTCCGTGGCTGATGGCACAGCTGCCAGTTAAAGCAAGGTGACCTCGTTGGCTGACAACAGAGCAGACCAGAGGCGGCATGGGGGCTGACGCCTCTGTGATGACTCCCCTAAGGACAGTGACGCTTGAGGAGAGGGTAGTGGTGACTTTGTCCTGTGGGGAAATGCTCAGGTCTGTCGTTGGAAGCTCTGACACGACGGTAGAACCAGAACGGTCTGTGGACCGGAACTTGAGAGTCAGCACACTGGACAGCACCAGGGCGCTGTAGCCTCCCTCCCCCAGCTGCCTTGGGGTTACCCCAAATTGCCACCTTGACTAATCCCAGGGCAGCTGAAATAAGAGGACGTACAGCCCCTTCGTGCTGTCCCTCGTGTGCTGATTCTTAGGACTGAAAGCCATCAGCCTGTGAGACCAGAGAGGGACCGAATTATATTGACAAAACTTTTTCTTACAGTTTTATTGAGATATCATTGACGTATGCCATTGTATTAGCTTTAGGTGTATCGCATGACGATTTGGTATATTTTGAAATGATTACCACCATAAATTCAGTCAACATTCATCACCTCACATAGTTACAAGTTTTTTCTCATGATGAAAACTCCTGGAACTACTCTCTTAGCCACTTTCAAATATACACTACATACACTATTGTTAGCAGTAGTCACCATGCTGCACTTGACATCCCCAGGACATATTTACCTTAGAACTGGGACTTGGTATCTTCTGAGTACCTTCACCCGTTTCACCCACCCCCACCTCCTTCCTGTCTCCTTCCTGGCAGCCACCAAACTGTTTGTATCTATGAGCTTGGGGTTTTTTTAGATTCCACATATAATTGACATCCTACAGTTTTTGTCCTTTTCTGACTAATCTCACTTAGCATAATACCCCCAAGGTCTATGCATGTTGTTTCAAGTAACAAGATTATTTTTCTTTTTCTTGGCTGAATAATATTCTCTCTGGGTGTGGGCGTGGGTGCCCACGCTTGCCACATTTTATCCAGTGATCTGTCAGTGAACACTTATAGATCATTTCCATGTATTGTGAATAATGTTGTAATGAACATGGGGGTGAGGATATCTTTTTGACTTAGTGATTTCATTTTTTCAGATGCACAAGGGCTGTCAGGAAAGTATCCAGCCACATAATATGAAAAATAGAGGCATTTATGGCTGGATTTTTTTTCCGGACAGCCCTTGTATATCCAGGAGTACAGTTGCTGAGTTATATGGTGGTTCTATTTTTAGTTTATTGAGGGACCTTTATACTGTTTTCTGCAGTGACTACACCAGTCTTTTAGTCTAAATTGTCCGTTAGTGTGGTCTAGTCATGGTGTCACATCAAGCTCCATCCCTAGACCTGGTGTTTGCGCTCGTGTTTTTCCTTCGTTGGCTTGCAGTGGGATAGCAGTGTGGGGTCAGAAATGTCCGATGGGCTGTGTCGGAGAGGTGGGGACTGCAGAAGGAGCTGGAGGTTGCTTTGCAACACTTGGCAGTGGGGAACCAGCCTGCAGTATTCTAGAAACTATGTGGAGAGTTCCATTTCCTGATGTCCAGAATACAGAGTATCTGTCCACTACATCCTAACTTTTCTTTGGAAAACACATTCCTTTATTTTGATGAAATTTGTATTCTCTTCATCTTCCAGTGGTTTTGCAGAAAAGATATTTTTTTTAAAGACAACAAAACTAAGCTTTTATTCATTGAGCGAAGAGTAAAGGATTTCCTCTCTTCTGTGTGCTGAGAGCGGTACAATATACCAGAAACCCGAACAGCCACTCCCTGCAGTGTCGGGATAAACACACCTTGCCCAGTGTGCAGACAGCAAATGCTCCCACACAGCTCTGTCCTAACAGTGACACTGGGGTTAGCAGCGGGGGCTGGTGGGGACAGGGATGGACTTGACAAGCTTACAACTGTTGCTGTGATCTTAGAGATAAAGCACCACATCAACAGCAAGGATCTACTTTTAAACCCCTAGGTGGACATACTTCCATAGTATCTTAATGATGGTTTAAAAAAAAATAAAAATAATGATCTATAATCTAGAACTGCATATCCTTGCTGTATTTTGCCTTTTTTCTGTTCCAAATAATAACCTCTTTGATATCCATATATCATTATTTTAATTAAAGGAATCTGAGAGCTCTCTTGGACATATTAAAATTACTAAAAACAGGGACAAATTAAAATAAACATGAGAAGGTACACATCCAGATTTGAGTGTCTCCGAGGGGTATACTTTGCTGAATTTTTCATCTTCATGCACTTGGATTATTTTCCCTAGTTTACCACCCCACTTTCAAGTAAAGTAGTCTTCCACCGTGGTGTTTTTGTCCATTATTGAGCCAACAGGGAAGAAAAAACTATTTTCTGCACGAAATTATCTAGTTACTATGAAGTTGGGGAGGCAAACCGGTGAGCGCTTTGCAAGCCCCGCCAGCACGTCAAGGTTTTGAGCGCCACCTAGTGGCTGTTTGGAGCGTCTGCGTAATGGGTGGGCTCAGGCGTTCTGCTCCAGATGGCAACGTCCAGAAGAAAGCAAAGGGTGGGGGTTCTACAGTGCTGGTAGGAGTACCGTGCTCCTTATCGCTTACGGCTTCTGCACGTGCACTCTTTAAGGAGTGGGGTGGGGGGGGGCGTTTTACTCAGTTTTCCCCGTGCTTGCGTTTCAGGTTGACGCTGCTGTGACCCCCGAGGAGCGCCACCTCTCCAAGATGCAGCAGAACGGCTACGAAAACCCAACTTACAAGTTCTTCGAGCAGATGCAGAACTAGACCACCGCCGCAGCAGCCTCTGAAGTTGGACAGCAGAACCATTGCTTCACTACCCATCGGTGTTCATTTCCAGAATAATGTGGAAAGAAACAAACCCTTTTGTTTTATTATTTACTCATTCTCGCCTTTGGACAGCTGTGCCGTAACACAAGTAGATGCCTGAACTTGAATTAATACACAAATCAGTAATGTACTCTCTCTCTTTACATTTTGGTCTCTACACTACATTATTAATGGGTTTTGTGTACTGTAAAGAATTTAGCTGTATCAAACTCTAGTGCATGATTAGATTCTCTCTTGATTATTTATCACGTAGCCCCTTAGCCCGTTGTATATTATTCTTGTGGTTTGTGACCCAATTAAGTCCTACTTGAAATATGCTTTAAGAATCGATGGGGGATGATTCATGTGAACGTGGGAGTTAGCTGCTTCTCTCGCCTAAGTATTCTTTTCCTGATCACTATGCATTTTAAAGTTAAACATTTTTAAGTATTCCAAATGATTTAGAGAATTTTTTCCATGATTGCATTTTACTGTACAGATTGCTGCTTCTGCTATATTTGTGATATAGGAATTAAGAGGATACTGTACGTTTATTCCTTTGTGCCTGTTTTATGTGCACACATTAGGCATTCAGAATTGAGATTCTTTTTTTTCTTTTTTTGTTTTGGTCCATGGGTCTTTGATAAACAAATGAATCCCTGTTCATTGCAACATTGCAAGCACTTTTATCGGTGGGGGGTGGGGGGAGGGAGTGCTCTGCTGGTCTCCAATTATCAAGAATTCTCTCCCAAAATTTTCTGCAAGATGATTGTACAGTCATTGCTTATGACCATGATGGCTTTCTACACTGTCTTACGTAAATAAATTAAATAAAATAATCCTGGGCAAGAGTTTTCTTTGAAGAGTGACTATAGACATTAAATAGTCAAGTAATTTTAGGTGGCGGGGAAAGAGGCAGGTTCAGTTCCCTTTAACCAGTCTAAAACACTTTATTTGTGACACCAAAAGATGAAAAGGGGAGTGGCAAAATCAGGGAATGGGGAAGGCATGCCTGGACAAACCCTCTAAGATTTGTCTTCAAATTGTATAAAATGGTGTTTTCGTGTAAATAAATACATTCTTGGAGGAGCACCATTGTGCTGGTGTGAATGATTTTCTAGTGGATTAGTCACCTAAACACGAGTGAGAAACCTGATATAATCTGTGGGCAGCCGTACGGACCGTGTCTTAGTTAGGAGTTTGAGGATGAAATTGGGGCCCTCATGCACCTCCCCATGCTAGCAAAATACTTGATGGAAGAATTCACATTTTTCATTTGATCCAAAGTATTTTTGCTGCCCTATCTTCATGGTCTTAAAGTGTGTCTGTGTCATTCATTCAAACAAAGGGCTATTAACTGGGAAACTTATAGGCAACAGGAATGTATTTCCCACAGTTCTGGAGGCTGGAATTCTGAGATCAGGATGCCAGTACGGTTGGCTAAGGCTCTTACAGGTCGTAGACTCGTACTCTCACATTGTAGAAGGGGCAAGGGAACTTGAGAACCTCTTTTTTTAATTTAATTTTATTTTATTTTATTTATTTTTGGTGGTTCCCTGGCTGGGAATTGAACCCAGGCCACAGCGTTGAGAGCACTGAAGCCTAGCCACTACACCACCAAGGAACCACCTAGAACCTCTTATAAAGGGCGCTAGTTCCATTCATAAGGATTCCACCCCCGTGGCATAGTTACCTCTCCCCCAAAGGCCCCACATTGAGCATTAGGATTTCAACATGGGAATTTGGGGAGCACACGTGCAGACAAACCATGACAGCCCCAAATAAGATGAAGAGAAAAGTTCCAGGGAAATAGTAAGACAAGCTGATGCACAGTTTTCTATAAAGCAGGATTTCTGTCCTCAGGCACTATTGACGTCTTACAGGGAATAACTTCTTATTCGTGGGGTAGGGGGACATTCTGAGCATTGAAGGATGTTGAGCGGCATTCCTGGTCTCCACCCACTAGATGCCAGTAGTACTTCTCAGTTATGATCATCAAAAACGTCTCTAGACATTGGCAGATGTCCCTTAGCATGGCAAAATCAACCTCATTTAAGAACCACTGGTGTATATTTTAAAGCAGCGGTGTCCAAACTTTTGGCTTCCCTCGGCCACTTTGGAAGAATTGTCTTGGGTCACACCCTAACACTAATGATAGCTGATGAGCTAAAAAAAAAAAAAAAAAAAAAAAAAAAAAAAAAAAAAAAAGTCTGTTTTAAGAATTTGTTTTGGGCCACATTCAAAGCCATCCTGGGCCGCAGGTTGGACACAGTGTCTGTGTTGGCCTGTTGAAAGCAGTGTCATATGCACGTGATTTCTACCTAGCGGAGCCTAGACAACTGTTAGTCCAAAGATCGAAGGATATGTTGACTTGTGGTTTTGCAGTATGGGGCTTGGTATTGGGTGAACATGACACAGCCCTCACATTTTAACTTAAGATTGCAACCTTCTAAACTAAAAGGCACAGCACAGAAAATGGATCAAAATCACTTCATGTCATTGCAGGATGAACAGGCTGAATTAAACCTTGTCTGAGCATGTCCTTCCTTTGTGAGAACAAAATAGTCATCTCCCTTGCCCTATTAGGGCAATTAGACATGACTGTCCCATGAAGATGTGTAACATGTAACAATTTATGTGTAAGCTACAGTTCCATTTTGCCTGAGTCAAAGAGAGGTAGCTAATGGGGTAAAATTAGACAAATAGCCCTGATAAAGCATTACATTTCAAGTGACACCAGTGAAATGAAATCCAACTTTCTCAAACGTATGGGACAGTTCTACCAGGCCAGCCTTCAATTAAGCACATGTGTATTATGTGTGTGTGTGTGTGTGTGTGTGTATATCATCCTGACTTATCTTGGTTCTCAAATTGAGGTATATCGAAAGGCTCTCCAGATGGTCTGTAGATATTAATCAATAGATAATTTATACAGAGCTGTAGTGTTACCAAATAGAATTATAGTAGTAGTTGCCTAGGGCAAAGATGAATGAGATTTTGGGGGAGTTTGGTGTGGCTAACCTGATGGGTGAGGAATGGCATCTCCATACAGTTTTAATTTGTATTTCTCTTATTCTGAGCCAAGGTCGATGCTCTCACATATGGTCAAGGGCCATTTTAGACCTCGGTGAATTTTCTGTTTATGTCTTTTGCTCTGGGCTTGAAGTCTACTTTGCTATCAAGATTGCAATCCCTGCTGCCTTGCTATGTTCATTTGCCTGGCGAATATTTGTCTACTTTATTTTCAGCCTTGCATCTTAAGCATGCTCCTTGTATACAGCACAGAGTTGGATTTTTGCTCTGAGAGCCAATTTGAAAATCTTTTAATAGGCAAGTCAGGCCCATTCAGTTTTATGATATGACTGCTATGTTTTCTCTCCATTGTCGTATCTCATGGTGTAATTACTGAGCATTGTTATATTTACTGTGTCTCTATGGAGGGAGGGCTCTTGGTGTGTGTGTGTGTGTGTGTGTGTGTGTGTGTGTGTGTGTTTTATAGGAAGCTTTATTTTTATTCTAGTGGTTTCTTTTGTTCTAATGCTTTGTGTAGTGCAATTCATCTCTTCCTTTTTTAACCTTTTCCTGTCCTTTCTAAATCATACTCTGACTCTTAATTACCTTCCACCTATACAACAGTCAATGCTCTTACTCTACTTTCCCCTTTCCTCTCTTCTCCTATTTTTTCAGTTGTACCTGTTCTACTTTACGTGGATGGTTACATATTTTTCTTCAGCCCACAACCCACCCTGTTTTAGTCTCTGCGATACAGTCAAGTAAGTGAAATGTTCTGCCGTCCTGTTCCCAGATGTCGTTGGATTAGATAAAGCTCGCCTTCCAGTAAATTCCTCTCCAAGAGCCCATGTACTAAGTACTCCTGGTGTGGCAGATTCAAAACTGATTCTTTTCTATCATCTTGAAATTTGAAGGGCAGCTTATTTTTCCTTAAGGTTCTTGAAAATGCTGCTCCATGCTGTTTCCCTGCCGCCTGTGTTATTTTTTGCGAAGTCGGTGGTGCATGCAGGTGCCTTCCCAAAGTACCACGGGACTAAGAGGGAGGGAGACTAATTTTAGCCAAACCGTACACATTATTTCTGGTGAGGCGGGTCGTTCAGGGGCGATTCTCTTGTGGAGGGATCTTAGTCACCAACACGAGGGCCCTGCACAGGGGAGGGATCTCCTGTATGCAGGAGAAACTGGAGCACAAGGAACGTATGTCATCCCTTGCTCTCACTATGTACATTTAGTTCATGGAATACATGGGCAGATCAAAGCAGCGTATGCAGCTGCGTTGTGGCCACTAGAGTGACACACGCCGTCCTCCATGTCCTCGGGCACCTAGGGGGCTCGGGGGCTGACGGGCAGGCGGAGCCGCGCTTCTCACAGAGCCGCACGTCTTGCTTTGTTTTCTCAGCACCCAGCCACAGACTAAACAGTTTTCAACCTTCTCCATCGTGTGTTGGCTGGGCCTAAATCACAGGCCTCTGTGCGTTTCCTCCCGGTCAATCCGGGGGACGTGGGCCGGAAGGGCTGGCAGAGGAAACGGGCTGCTGCTAAGCACGCGTAGCAACAAGCAAGCTCTTCCATTGCTTCGTCGTGTCTTATTCATCCTTCCAAGCCAGCAACACTTTCACATCAAGTGACAGAGCTCCAACAGTAAGAGAAGAAAAGCAATCGTTTGAGGAAAATTACACCTATTACTGGAGAATTTTACTTCCCCTTGGAAATTACATAAAAGCTTTGGTGAATTGCACCGTGAAATGTAGATACTTAATAGGAGAGAGAAAAATGACAAACTCAGGGCAATAGGAACACCCCAGGAGCATTCGACCAAAGGCACATCGAGTGGAGAATCATTAGTAAGCTTGAAGGATGGGGAAGCAAAATTATCTTTAAAAAAAAAAAGACCTAAATGAAGCGGGTTCCTGGAAACAGCACGTTGCCAATTCCAGTGTATATTTATAAGCACATGTCTGGTCCCTCCTGCCTCATTTTAAACTTTGGCTACTCCCAAAAGCTCAGCCTGTATAGAAGGCAGATTCTTCTTCAGACAGAAAGTTAATCGGAAAACATGGGCTTCTCTGAAGTTTCGGTGACAGAGGCCACCACGCAGGGCCTGGCTGAGGGCCTCTTCCGAGGGTCTCTGCAAATGTTTCTGGCTAAAGAATGTGTGTCTTTATCTCCAAGAGAAGAGGAATGTATTCCCCTTGACTTTATGGCTTTCTTAAAAATATGAATGAAAAAATACTCCTTAGATCCCCAAGCTACCTGTCACACTCTAGTTACCAAAAATTTTGCCCCAATGTTTAAGATCAAAAAATATTTTTTATTGTTTTTTCAATTTCAGTCGACATAAAATATTATATTAGTTTCAGGTGTGCAATGTAATTATTAGACATTGATATTACTTACAAAGTGATTGGTCCAGTAAGTGTAGTACCCATCGGATACCATCCATAGTTATTACAATATTATTGACTATATTCCCTATACTGTACTCTACACATCTTCGTGACTCTTTTATAACTGGCAATTTGTACATCTTAATCCCTTCCCCCTTTTCACCCATCTCCCCAACCTCCCTCCCATCCGACAACCATTAAAATGTTCTCTGTATCTATGAGTCTGTTTCTGTTTTGCTTGTTTATTTTGTTTTTCTAGATTCTACATATAAATGAAGTCATACTGTATGTGTCTTTCTCTGTCTGACTTACATCACTTAGCAGTGTTCCTTCTAGGTCTATTCATGTTATCACAAATGGCGAGATTTCATTCTTTTTTATGGCTGACTAATACTCCATTGTATATATGTACCACCTCTTCTTTATCCACTCTTCTACCAATGGACACCTAGGTTGCTTCCATATCTTGGCTACTGTAAATAATGCTGCAAGGAACATAATGGTGCACACGTAAGATCAAAAAATACTCAAAGTAAAGAAACATTACAGACCATTTTAGATGGATTCCTTTATTTTACTAAATAGGAAACTAAGGTCCAACAAGGCGAGGTGACTTTCCTGCAGCTCATGGGCACATGAGCAGGACTGTACCCAGTTCTTCACTCCTCTCACCAGCAGCTCTCATGGACACCCATTTCTTTTTCCCCTAAGACTCCATATTAGGGCTTATAAATAGGAAAAACTCCAGTCTTCCACCTGCTGTGGGGGTGGGGGGCCGGGAAACGCCATTCTCCCCATCAGTCTTTGTTACTACTCACCCAGCACACCTCACTTCTGGTTACCAAACGTGTGGAGGTTTTCTCCGAAGTCAACCAACCAACTCTCTGAGACACCAGCTGGGTGTCCTACAATTTAACTCAAATCTGGAGATAGCATCATATCTCACTAATTAAGGGCTCATTTTCACACACACACACACACACACACACACACACACGCACTCTTCAGATGCCAGTTGCAAGCCCAGGTTACCACTGTACTTCTGACAGACCAGCTATAGGCAGGAGGTTCCAGTGACCCACTCCGTCAATTCAAATTATTAGCTAGAGCAGCTCTCGGACCTCAGGGAAACACTCACTTACAGTTACCAGTGTATTAAAGGGTTTATTAAAGTTGAACAGCCAGGTACAGAGTTCATTAGGGTGAGGTCTGGGAGGGTCCTGAGTACAGGAACTTCGATCCTCACGGAGTTGGGATACATCGTCCTCCTGGTGCTGATGTGTCTGTCCCCCAACTGGAGGCTCTTCAGAACCCATCCTAGTGGGATTTTATGGCGGCTTCCTCATGCAGGTGTGACCAATTGTTACTCCACTTCCAGCCCCTTTCCCCTCTTTGGAGAAGGGGGGAGGAAATTTTAAAATTTCCAATCTTCTAATCATGGCTTGATCTTTTTTTGTGACCAGCCCCCATCCAGGAGCCACCCAGAGTCACATCATTGGAACAAAAGATGGTTCTCATGTCCTTGTCATGTAGGAAATCAAGAGGGTTTCAGGAACTCTATGCTAGGAACCAGGGTCAGATATATACAGAGGGTGCCCAAAATACGTATGTGCATTTTAAGAAAGGAAAAATCTGTATTAAAATGGTAATACTCAATATATATGGATAACAAAAGATGAACACAAGTCTCGTTTGACTTCTGCAATTACAAGAGGTGCTCAAAGTGGTTACTATCAGTGTCCAGACACTTCTGATTAAGGTGAACTACTGCTTGAGCAACATTGACCAAAGTGTCCACTTGTATCGCTGTGCATGCCATTTTAGTTTCTTCCTGAAGTACTGCCAGTGCAGCCAGTTTTATACAGGACACCACATCCTTTAAGGTCCCCCATAAGTAGAAGTCAAGGGGTGTTAAGTCAGGAGAATGTGGGGAAAACCCAAATAATGTTCTCTAATTTCAAATACCACTCCAAAATGATCTTGCGCTCCTCAAACGACAACCGTGCTTCCCCCATTCTCTTTGACTGTCCTGCCTATTGCATGGTGACGCTAGCATTCCTTTGATTAACACCATCTTTTGAGCAAACATGGCACTGTCATTGTTACTGTAATTCAACTCATTGCTACTGTAATTCAATTTAACTTCGAAAAGTAATACATAGATAATATTTCTTAAAATGTGTATACAGTTTTTTGGTACCCCAGTATATGATCTCACAACTTATAATCAAAGTCTTGGTTCCACAGAAACTCAGCCCTGTTTTTCCTCCATGTAGTTTCCAACTGCTGCTGCTTCATCCCTGCCCAATAGTTTTTGTACAAGGTGTTCCCCACCACCATCCATACAGTTGGGTCAGGAAACTTTCCCAACATTTAGAGTCTCTTCACCAGGACAGAAGACCTACGTGGGAGAAGAGTCAAAAAGTATCATTTGGTTTTTCTCCCAGGTACCAGGTGGGACAAGGTGTGTGCCACTTTCCACAGTAGTAAATGTCAGACTGCCAAGGCCAAGTTCATCGTAAATGCCCCAGCCCAGTTTTATAAATACATTACGTACTGCTTTCAGATTATATCAGAAAGAGACTCACTCTAAAGTGCTAATAAAGTAAAACAGAGAGTCGCCTCTCAAAAGGCCACACAGATAGGGGACTGAAATAATTGTCCTACATTATCTTCCTGCTATGACGTTCCCCACCACACCCCAAAGTTAACTACATAAATCTGATTCCGTTGTGGCAGGAGACTGAGCTTCCGCCCCAGTTTGCACTGCGATGTGTAACAGAGTGCAATTGCTGGAAAGGTCACAGAGACCAGCTTGCGACTCAAAATTGCTAATGATAATTTACTAGAAGAACATTTCTAAAAAGCTTTCTGATTCTGATTAATTTTATTGCCTAAAGGGCAAAAAACCTCAGGAACAAGTAGGTAAGGAAAGAAAATCCATGCCAGGGTGGTATTCACCCCTCTTTTTTCCCAGGAGAATTTTAAAGGAAGCGCTTTGTTGTCTCAGTTAAAACAAAGCTGCAGGTGCACCAGGGGTCTCAGTTCCCGCGGGCGCACGGTCACCGTGGTTGTCCCTGTACTGCCCAGGAGGGTTTACAACCTTAGTTCTGTGTTTCCCGTGTCCAGACCGGAAGGAAGCGCTTTGCAACAGCTCTTTAGGATGGAGGCAAAACCGTAGCAGCAGACCTGCCGGCACTTCCGCTGGGGGCTCGTTTCCGGTGGGGACTCGTTTCCGCTGGGGGCTCGTTTCCGCTGGACGCTGGTTTCCGCTGGGCGCTCGTTTCCAGTGGGGGCTCGTTTCCGCTGGGGGCTCGTTTCCGCTGGACGCTGGTTTCCGCTGGACGCTGGTTTCCGCTGGGCGCTCGTTTCCAGTGGGGACTCGTTTCCGCTGGGGGCTCGTTTCCGCTGGACGCTGGTTT
>PVJL010006693.1:0-10589 GCA_004026885.1 Lyroderma lyra | reverse complement strand
CAGATGTGTTATTAAACACACACACTCACAAATAGCCATGTATGTAAAAGAACCCAGATTTAAGGTCCAAAAATGGTTCATTCTAATTTGATGCAAGCTGCTCTGACACCAACATTATCATTATATCAACATTTTACTAAACTAATTTAAAAGCTATCATTGTGTCATCTGACCATTCATTTTTTATTGTTTATGCTAATGGGTTTGGTGAGTGGTGGATTAGTTTCATTTTAATGCCCAGAGGCAAAAAGAATGAAAGTATTATGATGACAGTAATGGATGAAAAAGCACCCTGCTGCTTGCAGTTTCAAACACAGAACTACAGGATTTTTTGTCCCAATGTATGTGGCCTTTGCTGGTGTAACCGTTCTAACAACAGACCTCAGTTCCACAGAGACATTTCCTAAACAATCCAGTGTCTCCTGTATAATAGTTTCCTCTATGCTGTCCCCTAAATCTTTCCTAAAATTTCCTAAGATTGCAGGTAAATCTGGCCAACATATGTGGTTCACTACACGCAAGTCTATTTAATTTTCACATATAAGGGTGGGTTAATATAAGGGAAACCCAACACAACAGAGATATAACTCTTGGTTAAAGGTGGCAAACGTTTGAGGGGAACAGGGTGAAGGTTCTGGGCTTGCAGACCAGCCAAGGTTTGGAGAATGTTTACTCGGGCTGCTCAGCAGGTGAGACTCTCCCTCCTAGTGTGATAAAATACTGGATCTTACCAATGCAGCCAGAATAATGTTTCCTGTCACAGAAAGAAAGGAAACCTTGGCAGGCACGAATGGCCTCGTTAGATCCTGTCTTTTCTCTCCCTGTGGCAGAACGGAATCTTCAGAAAGCAATTTAAGTGCCACAGACGTTTGCAAAAGACAACGAAGTAATTACCTGTGCTCAGCGACCACTGTGGAACCCTGTTAGATTAAATCCGGATGGTCCAGAGGCTCTAGTTGCCTCTACCAAACACAACCCAGTGACTTGTCACCACTTTACTGTCAGTGAGGCTGTGATGACAACAGACACAGACATTTTCCTTTCCTTTTTGGTTTTGGTTGGTTGGTGTTGGAGTGAGTAGTATGGTAAAGGTGAGTAGAAAGATCTTAGAGATGCCACATGTGATTCTTGTAAACAAATCTTTTCCGATCTGAATAGCAAATTGATCCTTGAACTTTCCACATTTAGCTTTTTCCTTCATTTCTTCCATCAAGAAAACCGAGGCACTTCCTGCCAACAAACCTCTGTAAGTCAGAAAGGTCGACACGAGACTTCCAATAGATTTTTCTTGTCCTCCACAGAAAAGGACTTCTCAGCAGCGACTTGTCTGTTGTCATGGAGAGCACGAAGCCACTCTGCTGTTTGCCATTGATTTGGGAGACAGCCGAGATGGATGGCACTGACCCCAAACCGACAAGCTCCCTGTCAGGTGCCACACACTTTCTCAAAACACACACTCACACACGCACACACAGCAGAACAAGGCTGAAGAAGTACATTGACAAGAACCCATGAGCTAGAAATAGGATCCTTCAAATAAACCTTGGGGGTTTTTTTGTGGTTTTTGGTTTTTGTGGTTTTTGTTTTTTTGATTTTTTAGAAATAGTCACCATAGCTAAGCATTATGAAAATTACAAAAACAAACCAGAGGCTAGAAGTTGGAGCCATCTTGCAATAAATGTCCAGGCTGAACATATTATCTCCATGATATAAATATGTATGTATGTACTTACTTATTTACTTAGTTTTTTTTATCATAAAAGAATGGCATTAACTGGAAAGGGGTAAACCTCGTATTAAGCAGATAGTATGCACCGGCATGAGATCGAGACTTGGACTATTAATATGAACCCCTGACAAGAAAATGCTGAGAGTTCTCACTACAGAAACAACCAGCCGGGATTCTGAGCCCCAGGATAAAACCATGACATTTGGCACCACAGAGCCCAGTGCTGCCAAGAAAGGAGAGTACAGCTAACAGCAGAGCTGAAGAGACTCGGTCCCCCAGGGATGCCTGTTAGGAGAAGAGTCCGCCTCCTTTTTTTTTTTTCTTTTTTAACTTTTTCTGAAGTGGAGAAATGGAGATTGAATGAGATGAGATAGAAAACTATAGCCATGGCACCATCAGCTAGGATACATTATTTTAAATCTGAGATTGCATTATATTCCTGATTTTGATAAGTGTGCTATGATTACATGTAAGACAGTAACATTAGGGAAGCTGGGTGAAGTGTCTGTGGAGTGCTCTGTTCTATCCTTGCACATTTTTTGTGAGTCTAAGATGATTTCCACAGATAAGATTTTAAAAGTTTCATATGTACAAGACTTTTAAAAGAAGTTAGCAGAGATGTATAAAAGTTCAGCATCTGAGTGATCTTGTCTCTAGTTGGAGAGTTATCAGGATCATCCTCGTGGTCCCTGTCATTATTTATAAAAAGTTACATACCCTCCTGGGGACTCAGTAGCTATTGCCAATGAACCTCAAGGTGTTGCAATTTAAATCGATTTAGATTGAAATGACACAAAGCACAAACTAAGAAAGATGCAGTGTACCAAGAACAAAGAAATCTACCAGGTAACTCAGAGACTGAGAAAGAAAAGTTAAATTCACTGTTAGCATGTATTTCATTAGCAGCCTTGTAGGGGGAAATAAATTTGGTCAAAAATGGAAGGAAATGGATATCTTTGGGCTCCTACAATTTTTACATGGTCTTTGTAATTCACTTCTGACCAATTTGCTTACTTTTAAGCACCCTTATTCCCCCTACAATCTACTAATTTTGAACTTTCACTAATGTTTACCATTTCTTATAACATGGCAATAACACTAAACAATTTTCACAAAGTATTTTAACATATTTTTAAATTTTCAATGCTTTTATAGCCTTTTATCACATAGACTATTGTATCTTTTATCATTGGATGTTTAAATAAAAATAAAACTCAAACTGTATTTATTAACAAAACAAATGCATGTTATTCTAAATACTCTTATACACATACTATGTTCCTTGGCATTCTTAATTTTCTAACTCTTAAGAGTGTATAATGAACACTAAATGCACATTCTGTCACCCCCAAAGTGTGGCACCATAAGTCACCTGGGAACAGCAAAAGGTGAATGTACAGGTCGGAGAAGAAAACAAAAATTTTCTTTTATAACATTTTCCAAAGCTTTGAACAGTGGAGGGATCATTATATTCTTACTGAAATATATGTAGGCAATCACTGATTAAGTAGAGAATAAATGAAATTTCTGGGGGCCATGGGAAGAGGAAGGGCTTAGGGAACTGCTCAGTCTTGTCCAGACTTGCAGAAAATTGATAAATGAGCAGATATTACAAGACAGAGTCAAAAACACAACTCTTCTTAGTCAATGTGAGCCAATGCATGAAAATAAAAGTGGAGAAATATTTGCAAAATTAGAGTTTCTAGCCATTTGAGCATTCTGCTTAATTAACCTTAATCAGATATGGACTCTTGGTTTTTTAAAAATCAACAACATTTAATTTTTATTAAATAAAACTTAGTCTCTTTTAGTTTTTTAATAGGACACTGAGACCTTACAATGCCTTTGTATGACTCATTCCTTCATTTAACAAATATTTATTGAGTATCTACTATGTTCCAGGTATAGAAGACAGAGCAGTGAACAAAATAGACACAATACCTGCCTTCCGGAACTTTACATACAGGTTAGTACAATAAATATCAGCTATCACACAGCTGTTCAGAGGTGGCTTTTTTTCAGTTCACGGACCACTTGAGAATGAGTTGAAAACTATGGGCCTTCTCCCTTTAAAAAATAACTAACTCAAAGAAAAATGTATGAACATATCCATGCCATTTAGTTTATCAATATCAGCAGTGACTATTTTTGCTACACCTTCTGAGATTTCAGAGCTTTGACTCTGTTTTTTGAGCCCTGGACCTATAATTGATAAATTTATTAAAACAATGCAGACCGATAATCCAGGTTATTTCAAAGAACCACTGAACTGTCTTCTGGAATGCTCATGTTTATGTATGATAAGTAATGACAGAAATCCATTGACCTTTGTTTTCTTTGAGTCATATTGTGGAGTCACTGGGCACATCCCATTGATTATTCATGCCTTGGCATATTAAACTGGGTTAAATTCTGCTCTAATACACAAAGTCACGCTTTTTAACAGAAAGTAATTAC
Source organism: Lyroderma lyra (assembly GCA_004026885.1). NCBI lineage: Eukaryota > Metazoa > Chordata > Mammalia > Chiroptera > Megadermatidae > Lyroderma > Lyroderma lyra. Next base: position 6,403 of record PVJL010006693.1, on the reverse strand, counting down.
GAGTTGCACCGAGAGAATACTGGTTTCAGTCAAGAGAAGAAAATGCATCATTTAGTTATTTAGCATTTAGGAGAACCACGTTCAGAAGGCCTATCTTTGGGTTACTAAATAGGTCATTTTCGACAGAAGAACTTAGAGCAGGCACCATTCAGATGAAAGGATTATTAAGGAGCACACTTGGTTGCTGAGTCATCTTGTTATAAAAGTAGGCACTCAGATTTCCATAACTTAGGAAAAAGAAATGTATTGGTCACTAATTCAAATTTATTCTTCACTAAAAGTCCATTTACATTTTAAACTTACATAAAGCAAAACTGGTGATCTTTCCATGGACTATGTAATTGAATCCTGAGCCAAGTTCCCTCTGATGAGAATGCAGATCAATTCTGGATGCCATGGGGAGCTGAAGACAGTGAAGATAACCAAACACAAAGCCACTGACTTCTAAACCGGTCTGCAAACCTGATGTAGTTGGGAGCAAGTATTCTGTCATGCTCAACACAAGATGGCGCTGAAAAAGTCGTTAACCACCTCGGTCTCCCTTTCTCTGCGAGATCACTGACATAAAAGCGACTGCTCCCTGGGTCATGCTAAAGATTAAGTAAGCCTTGAGGGCTTGTTGCATACTCTGTGTTTCTTGACACTAAGTATTGTTTGAACGGTGGTAGCCGCAAAAATAACGAAACAAAAGAAGAAAAATCAGAAGAAAGAAAGGCAAGTAGGAGGAAAGAAGGGAGTTGCCGTGGGGTGAGGTGGTGGGGAGGACTGGAGAGAGGGAGGATGCTTACTGGTCTATACTCTCATATGATAGAAATTATCGCTTTTCCCTCCTGAATAAGGGAAGGAAGTGACTGGCCTGACTGAGCTGGCAGTTCCATTACTTTTATTAAAATTGTCACTTTAATTTACGATCCTTATAAACAAGACCAAGTCCTTCTATGTCTTTTTTTTTTTTTTAAGAAACTCCCTAACAATCCATCTATTACATTCCTCATTAGATGTCTTGACCCTTGTTTTTGTAGTCCAGTTTCTTTGGTCAGGGTGGATCATTTGACACTTAGGAGATTCCTAATTAGACGCAATGCCGAACTCTTCTGTTTGATCAAACTGTGAGGAGTTAATGACCTCATAAGAATTATTCTGATCCAAGTCTCTCCGGGCACACACAGACTTTTCAAATGAATAATATTTTCATACTTGGAGAAGAATAACAACAACAGAGCTTTTAAAATATTGGATTTCCTTCCTTGTCATCTTAGCTGAAAGGTCTCTTAATTCTCCACAGAGCTTTTAAAGGAAATAAACATGTATAAATCACCTGCCTGGCTAAATTAACCTTCACACACTTAGTGGACTATAGGCAGTGGTCTTTTCTGATTAAACTGTACATCCCCCCTAAGGGACTAGTGAATAATGAGCCAGTTGAGGACAGTAGAATGATGGTGGGCAAGCCCCACTGGGTGACCTTGAGTAAGCCTTACCCTTGCTTTCAGATTCTGTACCCACTTAGAGGTAGAGAGGTGACTTGGAGAGGAACACAGAATTTTTCTGCTAAGGCCACAAGAGGCACGAAGTTGAAGACCAGATGGGCTTGCAACTCACGAGCTACATAGAGTCAGGCCCAACTCCAGCAATAGCCCAACGTCGACGTGAAATGAAAGTTAGGAACTCAGTGAGTGTAACATGGTTTTTCAGATAAAGTTATCCATCATGATTAAAATGAGCTATTACGGCTACATTGGTTGCAAGTATGGTTTTCTGCAACAGCACTTACTAACATTTGGGGCCAGATAATTCCGTGTTGGAGGCACTGTCCTGTGCATTGCAGCTTGGTTAGCAGCATCCCTGATCTCTACCCCACTGGATGCTAATAGCACCCCCTTCTCAATCATGATAATAAAAAATGTCTCCATGCATTGAAAAATGTCCCCTGGAAGGCAGGCTCACCCCTGGAGCCCTGATGGAAACCACTAGTTTCCTTTTTGTTTTAAAGATAAGGAGCCACTTAGAATACTTTAGAAGTACCTTTAGTTTTTGTCTTAAACTCTCAGGGACAAAAAGTTCTGATGTTTTAACTTAGTTCATGGGAGACATCTGAAGCTTCTCATGAGAGGGCCTATCACTTTTAAAGAGCCTTTCACACATCTGGGTATTTGTTAATTAAGCTAGGCTTGAATGTTTGGGGAGGCGAGGCTCTTTCTTGGACAGAGATCTCGTATTTCCTATTTATGCTACATACCAGCTCCTAGCATGGTATTAGCACATGGTAGGTTCTCAGTTACTACTTGGATTACTGGGTGGATGGCTGGACAGATGGATGCATGGATGGGTGGAAGGAAATTAAAAATAAGGAAGATCCACCAAAGAGCTATGGATTTATTTTCTTTGGGTGTCTGTAGGTATACAAGGGCTGTCCGGAAAGTATCCAACCATGCACTATGAAAATTAGAGGCATGTATGGCTGGATTTTTTTCCCGACAGCCCTTGTGTATCAGGTCTTCTTTACCTACATCAGTGTGCTGCAAAGAGCATCCTAGCGACCCAGGGGAGTTAATGTGTCCCACTCTAAAAGAAAAGCCCACCAAGCTTCTGAAGTGGTACTGAAAGGACCAGAAACCACCAGGATACTTTGGGCTTGTTATCCATTCTGCAATAAATGATGCTGCTTGGTTGAGAATTTAATCAGCCATGACCTTAGTCTAGGAAAGTAATGCACATCAGTAGACAAATAAATACACCAAGGCATAAGGCTGTCTTCTATGACCTGCATTACTCTGTTCCTTCTCTCTATCATTTGGGGACAAATGGCTTAAAATGGGTCAGCAGTCAGTGTGATAAAGATACAAGCCTCCCAGGAAAAGCTCTCGGCTCCGACGGTACTGGAGGTTCCAGGGCTGCCTGCGTCTATGAACACAGATCCCTTTTCCACGCCGGTAATCTAATCTGCCGCCGTCTATTGTGGTTGGCCAAGTTCGCCTAAATTACTCCTTGTGTGACGCTGAAACTTGACCTTTAGATTTGTTTTTGGAAAATTCTTTTTGTAGTCTGAAGTCAGTTGGTTTCCAGCTTGAAGATAGCGTCTTTATACCATACAAATAAACAAACTTCTGAGAAAATATCCCCAGTGTCAATGGGCTCAGACTTTTTCTAAAAGAACAAAGTTGGGGCCTGTGGGGGGCTAGGGATGGGCCATTACTAATGTTTTGATTTTGTGGGAGGTGTTTTTATTGCTATAAAAAGTAAGTAGACTATCCCCCACTGGCCCCAATTACCGTGGCCCCTTCATTAATGGGTCTTAACAACACCCCGTCTCTTCTGAGAGGAACTCACAGCAGGACTGTTTGGGGCCTCCTGACACATGTCCCGTAGCGGAGATCTTCTGCTTCCTGGAAGTCACTCTCTTTCTAACTCAGGGGAGAGATTGCTCTCGACTGTTTTCAATGGCACTCTTTGCTCAGCAGGCCAAGCAGAGAAGAGGAGTTAATCATCCTTTTCAGAGATTGAAATTGAGCATGGAGGCAGAGATGGAAAAAAAAAAAAAAAAAGAAAAGAAAAAGGAAGAAAGCTTTTGAAGCATTGAGAATGTAAAGGAAAATATATGACACATTTAAAACAGTTGCCTTTCGTCTCCTTGCAAAAGCCCAGGGCTTCGTGGCCAGCTGTGTCACCAATTCTCTCCGTGCACTGTGCCCCGAAGACCAAAGATGAGTAAGACCAGGAGAACGGTCCCTGATCCCCAAAGATTTAAAATTCAGATGTTTGGTGAGGGAGAAATAAGAAATATGCAAGAATAACAGCAGGCAGCATGTGATGGCATAAATGCCCACACTGCTCTACAAGCCAGTGAAATGAGAAAACACAGTTCGTTTGGTGGGAGAGGAAGCATGACTTCATGGCATGTGAAATGGATCTTGAAGAATGGATTCGATTTGCACAGGAGGCGGGAGCGTCTGGGCCGGGGAGGGAGGACTGTCTTTCGTGCGATACAGAAAATGAGCAAAGTACAAATGCAGGAAAGGGCTCGGGAGTGGCGAAGAGAACGAGAAGAAGTCCGTTTCTTACTTGGAGGCTGCAGTGTTCAAGAGAGAACTATCACATGGGCTATTTTGACAAAGAGATGTTGGTATAAAAATTAGTGAACAAATATAAAATTCTGAACGAGGTGAGTGAAAAGGCGGTGTTGTGCTGAGCCATATGGAAGCCCGAAGCAGGATGGAAAAGCACCCCCTATCCATGATTTTATGCATTTTTTAAATGGCGAGTTTTTCCAGAACATTCATGTAGTTGAAAAAAATATTAAAACATTGGAAAGTAGGTATATTAAAATGTACAATGTTACTCCAGGTTTAAATAATTCGTTCATTCCAAAACCTAATTAATTATCAGCTGAAGGTAATTCAAAATTATTCAAGATCACCCCTCAGATAGGAGAAATGAGAAAATGAAGTAAGAAAAAAAAAGTAGGCTTTGAAAATATTTCTATGAGTTGGTTTCTGTTAAAGCCAGGGGGTCGCATTTTTCCTTGTGCCTCAGGATCCAATGTGGCTCAGCATGGCACTGGACTCTCAAACTTGGATATTTTGTTCATCATCATTTTGTTGCATTTAACTTTTATTTTTTAACATATTGCATGAGAATAATTTATTTGGATTCCTGAGTATTTTGGTGTCCCCTTGAATTTTGTGCCTGAGGCGAGTGCCTCCCTGACTTTACCCTCGTCCCTGCCCTGTGGAAAGGTAAAACGAGAACTCATGAGTTACGGCAGCTGGAGAACGTTGCCGGCTCCTAGGGGCTGGCAGCAGGAGGCAGCACCCTGGAAACAAACAGGAAGGGGCAGTCCGTTCCTCCCCCTCCACCACCCCCTGTAGGTAGAGTCCAACAGGGAGCCTGAAAGCAAAGCAGAAATGTGGGTGGCAGAGTCCTGTCTGGCCCTAGCATCACAGAGCCACCTAAAGGTACCAACAGCCTAATAACTGGCACATAGGTGAGTTCCCCTGAGTCAGATCTTGAAGGAATAAGCAGGATAATCACAATCACTTTTTGAGCAGCATTCTAAACGCTTTACAATGCCACACGGTTAATACATGAATGTGTCCTATGTAAATCCAAGCGTACTTCAGTCTCACGCCAAAACCCACACTCTCCACCACCATGCCTTAAGTGAAGAAGGAGAGGAATTTCAGGCAAAGGAAAACAGAATAAAGCAAACAAAGAGTTGAAAAATAACATGGTATATGATGGAAACAAGCAGTCCAGTGTTAATACAGCTACTGTTATAGATCATCTACTACGTGCCTCACGCTTCACTAAATAATTCATTAAAAATTTTGTTTTCATTTTTATTCCCATTTTACAGATGGGGAAATTAAATCATAGAATGTTAATTATATTTGCTCAAGGTCACTCAACTCATAGATGAAACAACCGAAATACAAATACAGACATTCGACGCCAGAGCCCTTGCCCTTACCCACTAAGTCACACCACCTCCCACAGAACAGGAAGTAAACGGAAGGCCAGACATTCGGAAGAGTCAGGTCATGGCGGCCATCCTAAGGTGCTTGAACTTTATTCTCTGTAGAAAGGGGGACTCCTAACGCATTTTAAACAGCACCAGACCAGTTTGGGTATTTTGGATGGATCACAGTGGTCTGAGCCCAGTTTGGAGGATGAATTTTAAATATATGAACAGGATTTGGAGAAACCAATTAGGAAGCTATGAGAGTGATCCAAGAAGCAATGAATAAAGGTCTGATATTAAGAGTTGAGAACAGCAAACGTATTTAGAACACTAGAGATAATTATACACTAATGATTGCATGTGGATGATGAAAAACAGGAAAGAATAATGGAATATGAGGTATTTTTTTGGACGGCCAGTAGATTAGCATGCCATCCGCTGATAGAAAGAGAAAGAACAGTCTAGTGAAGTAGATTAGTTCTTTCAACACTTGAGTTTTCTGATGTTTTGAGCATATATAGAAATGTAGGGTAGGCCAAGTTCATATTTCCTTGGCTAGTGCGTGCCAGCTAAGGAATTTTCACTCAATTTTCCTAGAAATGGGGATTCAAGCAAAATATTTTTAATAAAATGCTATGACTGTAACTGTGCTGAAGGAACCCCACATTTGCTCTTCTCTCATAGTATCTCAGGCCTCTAAAATCTCTAACATGTTCCTTAAAAGAAATGAATCTTGAGACCAATTTTTTTTTTTAATTCATTTTTATTGTTAGACTTATTGGGGTGACATCTGTTAGCAAGGATTACATAGGTTTCAGGCATATAATTCTACAGTGCATTGTCAACTTGATGTATAATAAGTTCACCACCTAATGTGACTTCTCTTTCCATCACCTTATATTTAGCTTCCCCCCCCTCCTCTCCCACCCCCTCCCCTTTCTC
>PVJL010006692.1:64256-88493 GCA_004026885.1 Lyroderma lyra | reverse complement strand
ACAGTGACCCTGGCAAGCCGGATACCTGACCAGAAACTAACCAGAAGAAGACACACAAATTGACAGGTACACTTCTCAACAATCCATGTCCCTGAGCACCAGGCTACCCTAGCAAATCTCAAAGCACAACAACATAGATATCACCAAATCACCTCCATCCTGACCAGGCACATAGATCTCTAGCACACCCTCATCCCAAACAGCACGGAGAACTCGAACAGAATTCCCAAATAATCAACAAGCAAACGCCGGGCCTACACCATACCTGACCATCACCTACAGCTCCAGAACACTTTCTACAAGACCAGCAAATAATCCCCACTACAGACCTTCATGGTGACTGGAACAGAGATTTCAGGCACAACCAAGCCTAGTAGAGAGACGGCAACTGACCTGAAACCTGACCAGGAAGAACGCTTGGCACACTGCAAATATGACTAGGAACAGAGACCCAGGAAGAACCCCAAAATACCAAGAATGGTTATGTGCAACTGAACCAAACGAGTCCTAAACAGAGCACACACTGACCTCAAATACGACCAACACAGAGAACTCAAAAGGAAATGCAACATGAAAAGCACGGGAATCCCTGTAGACCAGGAAAGTGACTAGGAAAGGGACCCCAACTAACATGACAAGCATAGTACTCAGCAGTTCACTAACCAGAGAAGGAAAGAGACCACAGAAAATCTGAAAACGTACCAGAACACATACCACAAATAACTCCAACATGACCAGGAACTAATTTCTCCAGGACACCCCAATCCTACCCCAAAGTGACAACACTGACAGAGCCTGAAATGGCATGTATACAGAATCCTGGCATTCCTCCAACATGACCACACATAGTGAGCTCAAGCAAAACCCATACATGACAGTCCCACAGCTCCCCCAAAGACCTACATCCTGACCAGGGCAAAGCCCTTAAATAGGCCTACATGGCAACCAAATGATGGACTCCAACCTTCCCAAGAGCAACAGAATGACAACAGCAGCTCCTAACCTGACCTGGACAAACCATATGCAGTTTTCAAATGAAAGTTAAAACAGAGACACCCCAACAGAACCCCAACCGGCGTTGCACTAAGACCCTGGAATGATCCCAACGTGACCAGAGCAGAGACCACCCACAGACCTCAAGGTTTACCAACACAAAGATATCAGAACGAAATTCAACATGATAAGCCCAGAAATCCCTTCATAACAACAATCTGTCCAGGGAGGAGAACCCATGAGACACAGTACATGACTAGTATGGAGCACACAACAGTCTATAATCCTGACCATCAGAGAGACTTCAGCATATCCCTGAACAGACCAGCCCAGATGTGCCAAAAAACCCCAACACCCCCAAACTGATCTGGCTAAAATATTTCCCACACATTCTTATCCTAACCAGGACATATAACACTGAAAGAATGCTCAGATGACAAGTCTAGAGAATCCTGGAGAACCCCAACCTGACCAACACAGACAGCTCGAGCAGTCCCCCAAACAATCTGGAAGAGACCCCACAAAGCAGATCTCCAATGTCAGGAATTAGAGAACCCAAGCACTTATGTGACCACTTGAAAGACCCAAGCAGACGAAAAACCTCACCAGAACAATCTCAAGGCAGATTTTTAATGTTGCTGGGACAGAGACACTTGTAAAATGCCAAGGTGCTTATCACAGATGTCCTTCAATGTCCCCAAAGGGTCAAGTTTTGAGACCTTCCAATAACATTAAACTTGGACCAGAATATCGAACTCAGGCAGAGAATAAAGAAAAAATTACGAGCAAATAGTGACCTGATGCCTAAAAGCTCACCTGGAAAAAGGCTCCCAGCGGAAGCCTCTCCTAAACAGCACGATGTCTCTAGGAAGACAACCAACACTACCAGGAATAAGCCCCTATGCAGTTCTGTAACCTGATGAGGATGGAGGCCCCCACAAGACCCCCAAGCTGAAGAGCACAGAGGCTCCCTGCAGACCCCAGAAGTGACCAGTAAACAGAACATCAGCAGACTTAAAATCTGACTAGGAGAGACATCAGCAGCAAATCTTAACCAAAACAGGAACAGATAACGGAGCCAACACTGAACCTGACAATCACAGAGACCCTGGCAGATCCCCTAACTGATAGGCACATGAGACTGTCAGCCTCCCTCACTAAAAAGCATAGCCATTAAAAAGATCATTTTTTCATCAGTACAGTGTCCCCGGGCATAACTTCAGCATGACCAACAGAGAGACCTGAGGCAGACACTATGTAAGACCACCTCAGACACACCAGCAGACTTCTAACTACAGCCGCACTGAGAACCCAGGCAGAACCCCAATATGACTCGGCAAAGACTCACTCTATAAAGACACTCTGTGAGTACCCCCAACCTCACGAGTATGAAAACCAGCAGCGGACCCTCAAAATTGAGTTGAACATTGATCACCAACAGGACCCCAAATTAATCAGCACTGATACCCCCTGAAGACCTCCATTGGATCACCATAGAATCTCTGAGTACAACGAAACTGTCCAGCAAAGAAAACCCTGTGTGATCTGAAAGTGACCAAAAGGCAGACACCCCATACCCCAAACATGTCCAAACCAGACATCTAAGGCTGAAACTAAACATGATAACACTGGGACCCCTGCAGACTTGGAACTTGACATGAAAACAGACCAACAGGAAACACTCAGCAAAACAAGTCGTACCCAGCAGTCCACTAAGCTGAGCATTAGAGAGACCCTGGTAATTCTTCAAAGAATAATGCATAGATACCCAAAGGAGAAACCCAACCTGACCAGGCACAGAGATCTACTGCTCATTTTCTTCTTAATTGCACAAAAATCTCAGGCAGAATTACCAAATGGGCAACATAAAACTCATGGCCAACCTCAAAGCTAACCATCTCAGACAGCTCTAGCACACCCCATAACAGATCGGAACAGAGGCCCAAATGCAGACCTCCAAGGTGACAAGGACAGACACTTCAGGCAAACCGAAGACACATGAAGTAATCCAGCAGATCCTGAACCTGACCAGAAACAACCCTAAGAAGATTTCAAATGTCAGTAGGATCAGAGCGCCCTGGAAGAACGCCACCTTGCTAAGCACAGAGACCCTCAAATGATCACAAGCTGACCACAAAAGAGAAGACCGGTGCACTTCCAACTACCAATACAAAGACATCAGGCCAAAACTCAACATGACAAGAACATGATTCCCTTCAGAACAAAAACCTGACAAGGAAAGTCACCACAAAAGACACCCAACATGACAACTACTGGATCCGCAGTGTATTACCCTGCCAAGCAGAGAGATCTACACATATCTCTAAAAGGAAAAGCACGGATACCACAAACAAAACCCCCAAATGACCAAGAACAATGATGCCCAGAATATTCACATCACTGAGAAACCTGACAGTACCATCAAACGACCAGCATATGGACTCGTTGTTGTCCCTTAACCACAACAGAGATGGCATGTAGAATCTGAACATGAGAATCACAGAGATTCCAGACAGACCCATAACCTGTACAGAACAAAGCCACAAATACAGATCACGTGGGTCACCAGAAGAGGGACCCTATTCCCATTTGCGCCTAGCAGAGAGACTTCAGCGATCCTTAGGAAAACCCCATGGAAATTACAAGGAGTCCCCACAGATACCCCAAGAAGACACACCGTCCGTCAGCAGACCTAAATTCCTCCAGCCCATTCTCAGCATAAACAACACAGAGAACCCATAAACAACCGATAAATTTCCAATATAGAGAAATCTGGAATAATCCCAACCTGATCCTCACAGACAGACCGAGGCAACCCCCAACCTGACCAGAACAGAGCTCACAATGCCGATCTCCAATGGGACTTCAACAAAGACCCCAGGGATCCACAAGAACAGTAGTAAGAACTCAGCTAACCACCACCATAACCTGGAGAAAACCAAGGCATATTTTAAATGTTACTGAGAACGAAGACACCTGTGAAATCTCAATGTGCTTGTCACAGCCTCCCCAAATGACGTGAAACTGACCAGATCCAAGACATCCCAAAGACATTTAATGTGACCAGCTCAGGAACCTCAGTCAGAAAAACAACATGACAAGCAAGGGCTCACGTGCAGATCAAAAAGCTGACCTGGAAACATACAAGTGAGGTCGGAATAATACAGATTTCTGTGTGCTAGTGGTCGGCCTTAGTTTGTATCTTGGGTGTCTATGCTGGGCATGCTGACAGTATGCCCAGGGATTGTCTACTTGTAAATTTGTGGTACATTTTTATTTGTCTGCTTGTCAGGAAAGGAGACTGATGTACTACTGTGACTATCAAGTTGGTGGTATTCTGGGGGTCTCTTTGCTGGTCAGGTTCCATGTCTGCTTGGATCTGTATGCTTGCCATTCAGAGTGTCAGCCTGGTATCTCTGTTCTGGTCATGTTTCAAAGTCTCTGGGATCTCTGTGCTCATCAGGTTTTGGGTCTTGTTGGGGTCTCTGTGCTGGTACATTTGGGGATCTGCTGAGAGTCTATGCTATTCATCTCAGGGGTCTTCTGAATGTCTCTATGCTGGTCAGGTGGGAGGTGTGCAAAAGGTCTCTGTGTTTGTCAGATTGGTTGTCTGCCTGGAGACTCTGTGCTGGTCAGGTTGAAGTTCTAGCCAATCTTCATGCTACTAGGGTGGGGACTTCCAGGTACATTTCTGGTTAGGTAGGAGTTCTCCTGGTGATTTATTGCTGGTTAGATTAGGAGTCTGATAGACGGCTCTGTTCCATATCACACTTCAAATGGACCTGGGATATGTACTTCTCATGGTTGGGGGTCTGCTGAGGACTTTCTGCTTGTCTCAGGTATGCCTGAGGTCTCTCTTCTGGTTACGTTGGGGGTATGCATTCAGAGCTCAGTAGGTTGTGATTCCGCTGGGGCTGTATATGATGGTCAAGTTCTGGGTCTGATGGGTCTCTCTGTGGTGTTCTTTCTTGGGTCTGCCAGGAGTCTCTGTGGTGGTCATTTATGTGTTCTGTCAGGGTTCTCTTTGCTGGTTGGGATTAGGATATACTAAAGGTCAGTGAGCCTGGTCACAATGAAGTACTGTATTGGGTATCAGTTATGGTGTGTTTGGAGATTTGCTAGGGTATCTTTGCTGCTCAGGTTAATGGACTGCTGGATACTGTACTTGTCAGATTAGGTGTCTATTGGAAGTCTCTATCCTTGTCAGTTTTCAGGTCAGCAGCAGTCCTTGTGTGTGTCATGTTGGGTTTCTGCATGATGTCTCTGTCGGTCAAGTTGGAGGTCGGTGGGTGTATCTGGTCTGGTAAATTTGGGGTCATTCTGTGGTCTCTGTGCAAAAAAGGTTAGGGTTCTGCTGGGGATCTCTCTTCCCAGTCACACTTAAAATCAGCCTGGAATCTGTTCTGGTCAGTGTTGGGGTCTGCTAGGGTCTCTCTTCTTGTCTCTGTTCATGGGGTATCTGTTCTGGTCACTTCAGATGTCTGCACTAGGGGCTCTGTTCTGGTCAATTTTGAGTTCTACTGGGGCTGCCTGTGATGGGCAAGTTTTGGGTCTGCTGGGTCTCTTTGTGATGGCCAGGTTCAGGGTCTTCTAGGCGTCTCTATGCTTATCATTTGGGCATTCTGTCAGGATTCTGTGCTTATTAGGATGGGGATGTGATTGAGAACTATGCGCCTGATAAGGTTATGGGTCTGCTTGGGGTATCTGCGCTGGTCTGTTTCAGGTTTTCCGAGGTCTCTCTGGTGGTCAGGTTAATGGACTGCTGGGAACTGCTATTCAGTTTGGGTGTCTGGTTGGGGTCTCTTTCTCTATCAGGTTCCAGGTCTGAATGCATCCTTGTTCTCGTCAACTTGAGTTTCTGCCTTAGTTATCTGTTTTGGTAAAGTTTGAGTTTGGTGGCGTGTTTCTGCCCTGGACATATTCGATTCAGCCAGAGGTCCCTTGTTAGACAAGTTGAGGGTTGTGTTAGGGGTCTCTGTGGTTAGTTTGAGGCCTTGTGGGAAGTTATGTGCTAATTTTTTGGCCTCCACCTTGGGTTCTCTGTTCTGTTCAGATTGGGTGTCTGATGTGAGTCTTCGTGCTGCTCAGGTTGGGGATCTACCTAAAGTCTCTGTGGTCATGAGGTTGGAAATCTGCCTGGGGTCCCTGGGCTAGTCACTTTTGTGTTTGGCTCAGAGTGTTTGTACCAACTGAGGTTTGGGGTTCACCTGGCTTCTCTGTGCTGGTGAGGTTGGAGATTTCCTGAGGTCTCTATGTTAATGAGGTTTGGGGTATTTATGGAGTCTCTGTAATTGTCACTTAGGTATCCAACTTTGGGTCTCTGTGTTGTTCAGGATGTTCTGCTATGGATCTCTGTGCCAGTCAGGTTTGTAGTCTGCTGGAGTCCCAGTGCTAGTCAGGGTGGGTATCTACCTGTGGTTTCTATGTCAGTCTTGTCAGCATTATGTCAGGAATATCTATGTCTGGTCAGATTGGGGGTGTGCTGAATATCCTCTCTAATCGTAACCAAGCTAGAAATGGCCTGAACCTAGGATGAGGGGGAATAGTTTACTTCCTTAAATAGGGTATTGCAAAACAAATAGAAGCTATAAGGGCCAACATTATTAGGACTCTGAGGGTGGGGCCCTTCCAGGAGACAACCATGAGACATCATTGGTAATGCAGACAGGTCTCTTCATACCCTACAAAATGTGGTGTATTTGGGAACTCTCTTATGTGTGTTTTGGGCTGGATTGAGTGGACCTACACTCTGACTGCCCCCAGTTGCCTCCCATTTGTGCTTCATTCCCTGAGAAATGGCCTGGAGCCCAAGACTGGATTCTGTAACAACAGAGGGATGTGAGAATTTATAAGGGAAGACCCTGACTTTCTACATTCTTCCTCTCTTTGATAATTCTTTATATACTTTGGGAGGTCATGCCAGAGCCATGTCTCTCTTTGGGTGTGATTTTACAAACCTCACATGAGGAAATAATGGCTGGAGACCCCCAACAGCCTCAAGAACACGATGGTCATGGGCAGTGGAATGGGGCTGCCTGGTTTTAGGCCAGGAGATCAGCTGAGTTGTGCTGTCATTGTCCCTTTCCTTGGGCTAAGCTCTGGTTGTGGTGTATCCCAAAAACAGGCTGGGGGACTCTCTTGGGCTCTGAGTTCTGATGTGTGTGGTAGGGAGTCACTGATATGAGCTTGCAGCACTCTGATAATCTCAGGGAGCCCCTCCTATGCCACCAAAAACCAGCAGTACTGGTGGGCATTGGCTAGTCTCATTTCATACCACTGCTGCAGATCTGTATATTTCAGCCCTGCTGGAAAACAGGGAAACCATTCTGGGAAGTGTTGCAATTTTCATCTGCATCCAGAAGATACTGACATTCACAGGATACAGAGCTGCTAATCCCTGAGGCTGATGTAGTTTCCAGGGCCTGGTCAGGACAGAACTGAACCAATTTCTTGCTGGGCATACCATAACAAACAACTATGGGGTCTACTTATCAGATAATATCTGAGCTATCCAGCATCTCAGAGTTCTCAGAGACTGCAGGTTGATCTAAGGGTTCAAAAGCCCTTATATACAGTTAGAGACTCCCAATGGTTTCCTGTGAGACTAGGTCTTCACCGAGACTCAGAGAATGTCAGGGGGCCCACAGGGACCACAAAGAACAAGCCACAACCTGAGAAGCTGACATCTGAAATTAGAAGAATGTGGGCAGCCACAGTGGTCAGCTTCATTCTGACTGAACCCAGAATTTTGACAGCTAGATCAAGAGGTGACTTTGTCCATACCAAGTTCCATGGGGTGAATTTGGGGTGTAAGTTTGAGCCTGTGGTCTCCCACAAAAAGGTGTTGTGGGTAAAAGCTGTCAGTCTCTTGCTACTCACCATTTTGGAACTGTAGCTTGTGGCATGTAGGTCTACATGTGTTCTCTATGTTGGTCATATCAGCGATACGCTGGAAATTTCCTTGTACATTCTTGTGGAGGTTGTGGTGAATGTTCTTTCCAATCCCAACTGAAGATAGACATGGAACCTAGTATGAGGAGAAAGGGTTAAATTTCTGCCAAGGGACATTTGGATAACAGATGGAGGCTGTCAAGTACCACCTTACCAAAGCTCTGAGGGTGCAGCTCCTCCAGAAACCAACCATGAGACATCATTGATGATTCTGACAGATCTCCACATACCCTCCTGAATGTGGTGTACTTGAGAACTCCCTTTCTTATGTGCAATGGGGACTGAATGGTGTGGAGCTACCCTGGGCCTGCTTCCAGTTGACAGCCTCCTGACCTTGACCTCCCACTGGTCTTTTGTTCTCTAGGCAATGGCATGGAGACCAAGGCTGGATTCTGTAACATCAGAGGGAAGTGGATATTTATTATAGAAGCTTCTAAATCTTGAATTTTTTCCTCTGAAAATTTTCTGTATATAATACGAAGTGGTGCTACAGGCATGCCCTTCTTTGGGTCTGCTTCTATAAATTGCCCATGAGGAAGGAAGTGCTGGAGTTTCCCAACAGCCTCATGGGCAGGGCATTGGGGCTGCCTGGCTTCAGGCCTAAAGATCAACTGAGCTGTGTTGTCAAGATCTCTCACCTAGAGCTGAGCTCTCCTTTTGCTGTATCCCAAAGACTGGTTGGGGTAGATTCTTTGCTCTCTGTCTATATGTGTGTGGTGGGGAGTCACTGGTGTGAGCTTGTGGTGTTCAGCACAACTCAGAGTACCTATCCCATGCCACCAAACTAAGCTGAGCAGTACTGGAGAAGCCCTGATCGATCTCACTACAGATTTACTGCTGCAGACCCAAATACTAAAGGCCTTCTGAAAAAAAGAGCACCCATATTTGGAAGGGTTGGAGGTTAATCTGTACCCAGAAGATGCTGTCATTCAAAGGGGTCAGGTCTACAAATCCATGAGTTTCATGAACTTTCCAAAGCATACTGAAAGGCAGGAATGGGCTAAGATCTTGATATGTACACCATAACCCACCTCTGAAGGACCTGTTGTTTGCTAATAGCTGAGGCCAAATTACCCAGGATGCTTATGGTCTGCAGGTTTATCTATGGGTTGCAAAGCCCTGAGATACATCTAAAGCCCCCCAATGTTTTCTGTGAGGTCCGGTCTTCACTGTGCCCTCAGAGAATGTCAAGGGACACACAGAAACCACAGAAGAATGATCTTAGAAGGTAAGATTTAATGTGGAAAGTATGTGATCAGGCCACAATGGCCAACTTCATTATGATTGACCCCTACAACCTTGAAAGCTAGATCGAGAGATGTCTTGGTTCACACCAAGTTCCATGGGACACCGTTAGCAATTAAGTTGGTGCCCATGGTCTGCCACTCCCAGGTGTCATAAGTAGAAGCCACTACTCTCTGTCTCCTTTCCATTTTGTGTTTTTGGCTGGTGGGATGTACCTCTAACTGTGGTCTCTGAGATGGTCATATGAGCTGTATGCCAGAGACATTTATGTTTGTTTACTTTGGAGTTGTCCTGAATGATCTTTCCAATCCCAACTGAAGCTAGAAATTACCTGAACCTAGGTTCAAGAGGAGGGGTTTAATTTCTGCCAAGGGAGCTTTAAATAACCAATGAAAGCTAGCAGTTCTCACCTTACTGGGCCTCTGAAAGTGAGACCCCCTCCAGGACGCATCCAAGAAACATCACTGATTATTCATACTGCTCTATTCATAGAGTCCTAAAAGAGGTGTAATTAGGAACTTTGTTTCTCGCGATGTGCACTTGGGACTGGATGGGGTTGAGCTACCCTGTACTTGCCCCAAGTGGTCTCTTTTTTCACTATGGCAGCTCTCATGTCATTAGAGACCCACATTGCTTTCCTGTGAGGCCAAGTCCCACTGTGCCTTTAGTGAATAACAGGCAGCAGAAGACTGACTACATCTTGTGAAGCTAACATCTAAGGGGACAGAATGAGACCAGGCTACCATGGTCAGCTTCTTTCTGATTGAATCCTGTAATCTTGGCAGCTCAAATGAGAGGTGTCTTCATCCACACCAAGTTCCATTGGGTGCAGATCTCATGTAAGGTGGTGCTTATAATCTGTCATCTCCAGGTGTCAGGTGTAGAAGTTGCCAGTCTCTTCCTGCTCCCCATTTTGAGTCTGTGGGTAGTAGGCTGTAGGTCAACCTGAGATGTCTGTGCTGCTCAGTCTAAAGTATGCCAGAAATCTCTATGTTCTGTCATGTTAAGGCAGAATTGAATATTCTCTACAATTCCAACTTAAGCTAGAAATGGCCTGAACCTAGAATCAGTGGGAGGGCTTTAATTTCTAGCAAGGGGCATTTGGAGAATAGATAGAGGCTGTCAGTTCTCATGTTACTGGGGCTTCAGGGGTGCGACCCCTTAAGAAGTCATCCTTGAGGCATCACTGATGATTCAGACATGTCTCTGCTTATCTTCTTCAATGTGGTGTACTTGGGGACACTGTTTCTCATGTGCTCTTGAGACTGGATTGGGTGGAACTGCCCTGTGCCTATCCTCAGTTGCCTGCTTCCTGACCATGGCCTTCCACTGGTCCACTGTGCCCTGGGCACTGGTATGGAGCCCAAGGCTGAAATCTGAAATACAAGAGGGAGACGGTATTTATAACTGAATCCACTCACTTCCCAAATTCTTCCTCTGAGAATTCTCTGTCTACTCTGGGAAGTGTTGGCACAACCATACCACTCTTCACGTTTGGTTGTGCAAAACCTCATTAGTAAAGTTTGGCTGGAGAGCCCCAACAACTTCAAGAGCTTGATGCTCATGGCAGCAGATTGTAGCCAACAGCTTCATGTCTGGGGAACAGGTGAGTTGTGCAGTGCTGTGGCCTCCTGCCCCTAGCCTAAGTTCTGCTCCTTGTTTATCCCAAAGGCTGTCTGGTGTGCACTCCTGGTTTGTGAGTTTTTATATGTATTGTGGGGAGTCACTGGTCTGAACTTGTGGTGCTCTGCCCAACTAAGGGTACCTCTCATATGCTGTCAAACTAAGCCCAAAATTAGTGGGGGAATATTGGCCAGTCTCATTGCACACCCACTGCTGCAGAGCCAGCTACTGCCCACCTCCTGGTAAACAGGACACCCACGTTGGGAAGGGTTGGAGGTTTCATCTGGACCAAGATAATACTGTCATTCACGGGGGTCAGGGCTACTCATCCCTGAGGCTGATGTAGTTTCCAAAACTTGGTTAAAGGCAGGACTGGGACAAACTCTTGCTGAGTACACCATAACTCACCTCTGTGGGACCCCTAGTTTGCTAATAGCTGAGGTATTCACCACCCCATGGTCCTCAGTGAATGCACATTGATCAAGGGGTTGGAAAGAGCTGAGATACACCTAGACTGCCTTAATGTTTCCTATGGGGCCAGATCTCCGCCATGCCCTCATAGAATGTCAGAGGACCCACAGGAACTACAGAGGACAGACCACATCCTAAGAAGCTAGTATCTAATGTAGAAAAGTGGCCAGCTTAATACTGATTGAATCATGTAAACTTGGAAGCTAGATTGAGAGGTGTCTTGGGCGACACCAAAATCTATGGGATGCAGTTTGGGTGCCTAAGGTCTGCCACTCTCAGGTGTCAAGGGTAGAAGCTTTAAATCTCTGGCTGTTCCCCATTTTCTGATTGTGGTTGGTGGGATGTAGGTCTATCTGTGGTCTCTGTGTTGGTCATATTAGTGGTATGCCAGGAACCACTATTTTGTTTCACTTTGTGTGTGTACTGGATGACCTCACTAATCCCAACTGAAGCCAGAAATAACCTGAACCTAGCATCAGGGGGAGTGGTTTACTTTTTGGCAAGGGACCTTTGGAGAACAGATGAAGATTTGTGGTTCTCACCTTACCGGTCTTCTGAGTGTGATGCATTTTCTGATGGCATCCACAAGGAATCACTAATGTTTCTTACAACTGTTGGCATACTCTCCTTAATGTGGTGTAATTGGGAACTCTGTTTCTCACCATATGCACTTGGGACTGGGTAAAATGGCGCTACCCTGTGCCTGTCCCCATTTCTTGCCTCCTGAGCATTGCATGTCAGGGTTCTTCATTTCCCTGGACACTAGCCTGGAGCCCAACACTGAATTCTGTAACACCAGCAGGAGAAGTGTATTTATAATGGAAACCACTTACATCCCACCTTTTTCCTATGTGTGAGAATTCTCTCTAAGGGCTCTGGGAGGTGGCGCCAGACCCATGCACCTCCTTGAGTCTTCTTGTAGAAATCCCCCAGGAGGAAGCAATAAGTGGATACACTCAAAAGCCTCGAGTCTGGTGGTCATGGACAGAGTATTAGGGTTGTCTGACTTCTGGCTTGGAGGTCATCTGAGTTGTGCTTGGTCGTGGTTTCTTGTCCTTGGGTTAAGCTCTAGTCCCCGTGGATCCCAAAAGCAGGCTGTGTTGCACTGTTGGGCTCTGATTTTTTATGTGTGTGGTGAGAGTCACAGGTCTGAGCTTGTGGCACTGTGCACATCTAAGGGTGCTTCTTACATGCCACCAAACACAGCCCAGCAGTACTGGGGGTGTGTTGGACAGTCTCACTGCACACACAGATTTGCAGACTCAGATACTGTAGGTCTTCTGGGAAAAAAGGGCACCCATGCTGGGAAAGGTTGTAGGTTTCATCTTGATTCAGAGAATACTGTCATTCATGGCGGTCAGAGTTATTTATTGTGGGGGCTGATGTAGTTTCTTGGGCCTGGTGGGGAGCAGGACTAGTGCAGCTTCTAGCTGGATATATACCATACCACTCTCTTGCAGTCCCTGTTTTTTGCTAATAGTTGAACTCTCCACCACCCCAAGGTCTTCAGGGATTGCAGGTTGATCTAAAGATTGGAAAGACCTGAGACACCCGCAGAGGCTCCCAAAGCTTTCCTGGGAGGACAAGTCTCCACCTCAGATCCCATCACCGACTGACAGGATCCAGAGAGGACTGAGCATATCCTGAGAATCAGACATCTTAGTTTGGAAGAATGTTTGCATGACACTGTAGCCAACTGCATTCTGATTGAACCCTGTAAACTTGGTACCTAGATAGACATGTGTCTTGGTTCACACCAAGTTTCATAGGCTGGAGTTGGAGTTTAAGTGGCTTCTATGGTCTTCCACTCCCAGGTGTAATGGGTAGAAGATGGCAGCTTCTGGCTCCTCTCCATCTTCGGTGTATGGCTGGTGGACAATTAATCATGTCAAAATTTTACTGATGGGCTCCAAGGTCAATGGTCAACATTTGGGAAGAGCAATATTTACATGAAAATACACCTTTGTATAGAACTTGGGTGATATTTCTGGACTCTGCATTCCCTCGAGTCAGAAACCAGACCCTTCAGCTCAGGTTGTTGGCCCCTTTCAGTGCCCACAGGTTTTAAGCATTCAGGCTTTATAAAGCATTGTCCCAGGAATAAGGTCCCAAATCCCTTGTCACTGGGGTGGTTATGTGATGGACATGAGTTACCATGGCTTAGGAAAAAGGTAAAACTGAGACCTGAAGAACTTAAGCAATGGAGTCTGGAGGTGCTCATTTTCTTGGATGATATCAGAGCCACTGCATTGAGTGGCAGTGGGACACCTGAAACCATGCAGATCCACTCAATTGAGAAGTCATGAGAAACCTGAAATGACATGCAGTTACATCCATGGGTGGGAGTGAAACACATGCAACAATATAGAGCTACACCATTGAGTGGCTGTGGAACACCTGGAATGACACAAATCAACCTCTTAATGAGTGAAAGTGGGACACTTAATGGGAAAAGGAGCCACCCAAGGGAGTGGTAGTAGTACACCTGAGATAATATGAAGCCACCCAAAGGAACAACAGTTGGGCACCTAGGAAGACACAAAGTGATTCTGAAAATTCACAGTGGGACAATTTAGACAATGTGAAGCCACCCTTGTAAGCACCAGATGGACACATTACACGGCACAAATCCACTTCAGTAAGCATAAATGAAACACCTTAAATGACACAAAGCCATTTCATGAGTGGCAGTGAAAAACCTGGGATGAAGTGGTGCCACCCTGATGAAAAATAGTTGGATGCAGAAGGAGAGGCAAAAACGCTCAAGTGAGCAGCAATAACACACATGAAATGATGCAAATCCACTCAAGAAAACAGCTTTATGGCTGTATAGATCACATGGAGCACCACAGTGAGAGGCAGTGGGAAACATTGTGTAATGCAAGAAAAGCCCAATGAACAGCAGTGAAATACATGAAAACATGGAGAGCCACCACCATGCAAGGCAAAAGGACACCTGAGGCAACATGGAACCATCAAATTGAGTGGCATTGTAAGACCAGGGACCATGATGCCCTACTCCAGTGAGTGGCAGTGAGATATACGTAATGATGCAGAACCACGCTAGTGAGCAGCAGTGACACATATGGAATGAGGCCTAGAAAGCACAGTATAGTGAAGTGGGACTACTGGGATGACACAAAGCCACCTTATTGACCAGCAGAAACATACCTTGATTTATCAGGGCTACTCAAGTGATTGGAATTGAAACACATGAGACAAAGCAGAGCCAAATGATTAAGCAACAGTGAGACATTTTGGAGAACAAAATTTACATCAATGAGAAGCAGTGATGAATCTGGAACACTGCATAGACACCTTTGTGAGCAGCAGTATATACCTGGGAAGAAGCAGACCACGTCAGGGAGTGGCCGTGGAACACCTGTGATGATATAAGGCCACACCAGTCAGCAAAAATAAATATATGGGATGACACGAAATCATCCTTGTAAGTCACAGTAATAACTTGGAATGATGAGAATCCACCTTTGGGGAAAGTAGTTGGATATGTGAGACGTTGCAGAGCCATGTGAATGAGCAGCATTGTTACAACTTACACAATGCGAAGTCACCCCAGTAAATGACAGTCAGATAATTCAAACGAAGCTGAGTCACACCAGTGAGTGGCAGTGAGCAACTTGATATGATACCAGACAACTTCAGTGAACTTCAGTGAGACACCTGAGATGTTGGAGAGACACTCAGGGTGAAACAGTGAAACACCTAGATTCACAGAAAACTGCTACATAAATGGCACCAGAACACATGGCATGAAACAGTGCCACTCTGGTGAGGTGCATTGGAACACCTAGGATGACTCGGAGCCACCCGAAAAAGCATCAGTAAGGCAAATGGGGCCACACAAAGTGACTCAAGAGAGTGGCCTTGAGACAAGTGATACCTCACAAAGTCATCAGAGAGGCAGTAAAACACCTCCAGTAATGCGGAGTCATTCCAGTAGCTGCAGTGTGATACTTAGAATAAGAAGGAGCCCCAGAGTGAGCAGCAGTAGGTCACCTGAAATGACACAAAGCCACCATGGTGAGATACAATAGAACACCTGAACAAACCAGAGCTATTTATTTAAATAATAGTTTGAAACCTGGAACCATGTGGAGAAAGCACAGTGAGAGGCAGGGAAACACTTGTGATGGTACAGAACCACTTGAGTGAGACACATAGGGTGACACAGAGCAACAAATCCCAGTAAACAGAAGTGCAACAGTTAAGACTTACAAGAATCCAGAACTCAGAGCAGCTAAGGCATATGTTGAACAATTGGAGTCACCTAAGTGAGTAGAAGTAATACAAGTTAGACAACACAGAACTATCCCCGTGAGTGATAGTGATTTTAGAGAACATGGAATAATGCAGGCTATGCATGTTTAACTGTAATACTTAATACAAATCTGGTCTAACGCTTCAGTAATGCTTTACAGAATATGTACCAATTATACATCGAGAAATCACTTGGTATAAGATGGGAAATAAATAATGTTTGTAGAAGTGGAACCATCTCCACTAGTTTTTACAGCCTGAATTTGTGGGGACTTCATTTCTCACACTGGAACCCTTGGCTTAAAGCCTAATGTGGGGCTGGTACAACTAGCTTCTCAGAAGAGACATCCACAGTTAAAATATTCCTCTCAAATATTAGCACCCACCATGAGGGTCTTTCAAAATTTTATTTTGTTCTGTTTTTTTTTTTTTTTAGTCTCCATCATAATAATATTTTCTTTTTACTAATTTTAAAACTTTTCCAATTGTACTGATGAAATACAATTAGTTTTCTCTATTTTTAGATGCTACAAGTCTAAGCACCACACCACACATGTACCGGGCTCAGCAGGATGGCAGAAACAAAGGTCAAGGCTTATTAAAACTGTTTCCACTGCAAGTCTCACAGAGTACATGGCATTTTGCTCTAAAGGAGATGCCATATCTAGTCTCAGACAGGTCTTAAATTAAAGACTCTAATTAAAAACAATAGACTCTTGTTCACTTTTATTTTACTAAGAGTTTTAAATCATGAATGGCTTTTCAATTTTATCAAACAGCTTTCACCTGCTTCTAGAAAAGATAATGTAAATAATTTTTTTCAATCCATTTAAATGGAGTATTGTTTGAGTTATGTTTGCTAATATAAATTAAATATAATAATTTTAAGTGTGTTTTGCCCAAGTTTTTCTGTTGCCTTTTGGTTGAGTTTCAGTTTGATGTTTTGCCAGCTTTACAAAATGACTTAAAATTCTTTCCCTTCTACCTCCTTCTTCTGATCAGAAGCTTTTAATATTATTCAAGTATCTCTTTCTCAAATTGTTAGAAATCTGTTGTTAAAATTACTGGGCTAAATGAATTTCTGCAGGAAGGCAGTAAGTTCTCTGAATGCTCCATTTGTTCCTTATTAACAGGTCTATTTAGAATGTTTCTGTTCTTTTGGGGTCAATTTAGGTGGCACGTGTTCTTTTCTAGATCTCTTTTATTTGCATACAGTTCAGGAAAGATTGCTTTTACCTACTTTTACTTCCCTCATATCGTAGTAATATTTTTCTTATTATTCTCTAGTATTAATAGTTCATTGTTTTTATTTTTTTGGTCTTTGATATTTAAAAACAACACTTGAATTTAGTAATTGTGCTTTTTAGGTTTCTTTTTTTTATGTTTCTACATAAGTGATTTCTCCAACATTATTAATTTTCATGTTATGTGTCCCTTAAATTTATTTATTTTTATTTTGTATTTTGGGGGGGTTAATAATTATTTGATGCATTTTTATTCATGCTTGATAATCAATGTAAGAAAAGATGGTGGGGGAAGTTCCCTGGTGGTGCAGTGGCTAGTCTTTGTCACTCTCACCACCACAGTCTGGGTTTGATTTGAAAACAGGAACCACCCAGAAAAGAAAAGAATTAAGGACACAGAAAAAAAACTTTTGAATGCTTTTACAAACTAATTCTGTGGATTCTGGTGTCATGTTTTCATTGTTATGTTTACATATTTTACACTTTCAATATTGAGGTTCAGATTAATTGTTAAATGGTTGTTTCTTAAATTTTTTTCTATTGGGGTGACATCTGTTAGCAAGGATTAAATAGGTTTCAGGCATACAATTCTACAGTGCATTGTCAACTTGATGTATAATAAGTTCACCACCTAATGTGTTTCTTAAATTTTTTTACAAAAGGCTTTCATGATTGATTTTACTTTTTAATATGTTTTTCTTTTTAATTTCTGAGTAGTCCCAAAGCTTTCTGTAGCATTGCTACTTAGGTGATAACCTAATGAGGCTTTACATCTGGCCTAATAAAAGACCAATTTGCAAAGACTGCTACATGAACACTTGAGCATGTTTGCATTTTTTCTGTTTCCACGGCGTATAATTAGACATATATTAATTATATTCACCTCAGTAAATATATTTTTTAAGTTTTATATATCGTGATGTATTTTGTCTACTTTTATCTCTTATGTAATAAGTAGAGTGAATTAATATTTTCCCACTGGTATATTTCTGTTTATCCATGTCATGTGTTTTTGTTTCACAAATGTTGATTTCAAATTATTTGGGTCACAATACCTGAGGATTGTTCTGACTTAAATTCAAATACTGGACCTATCATATATTAAGAGTTTGTCACCCCAATAAGTCTAACAATAAAAATGAATTTAAAAAAATACTGTTACCACACCTTAGCTACATATATATTTGTGTGTGTGCATGTATGTATATACATATATATACACACATGCATATACATATATATATGTCTGTGTGTGTGTGTGTATATATATATACACACACACACACACACACAGATATATATATATATATATATATATATATATATACACACACACACACACACACATATATATATATATTCTTATTTGATAAAATAATATGAAGAACTTTTTATCTGTTTCCATGCTATGTACGATAAAGTTTGGCTTTTTGAAATAAATAAAACAAACTATGTATACATTAAAAAAAAGAGTTTGGCTTTGATTGAGTTACTTTACTGAGCTGAGCTGCCCTTGTCTAGAAAATGGGATAATGATCCATACATTGTAGAATCATGATATAATTTGGGAATGATGACTGGGAATTTCCAGGTCCATGGAAATGTCAATGAACTGCTGTGGTTTTAATTGTCACTGTCACTATTCTCATATTTGATTAGAAAACATAATGGTTAGCATCCATATTAAAGGTATGACTAGCAGAGCACTATTCCAATGATTTCTGTACCTCTCTGGAGGTCATTTAGGTAAATACATTTAGCACAAACACTACTTTTTATGTCACTGATGCCAATTTTATGCTGTTACCCATTATACTGCTGCTAATTTGTAAGCTGTCATTACTTCTACTGTTTCTGCAGCTATTATTACTTATACACAAATAATTCTACTTTTCTGCTACTTTTCTTTTAATGTGTCTTATAATATAACTCTTTCTCCTGGTGTTCTTACTGTATTGTACTACTACTGCAATCATGGTTCATGAATTACAACTGATTATGAGCATTTTAGTATAAAAGAAAATGAGACCAGAAGTGGGATGATTGAGGCACAATTTTACTCTTTCCACATATTCAAATATATTGCTTGTTCACTCTGAGCATGGTACTTAATCTGGCAGATAAAGATATCAGTGCATTCAAAATTTCCTCCCACTGTTGTTATGAGGTTCAAATGAGATAATGCTTGTGAATGCCCTGCAAAAACTCTAAGACACTAGAGTTTCTTTGAGATAATAAGATCCCTGTGTCTTTCTTTGTTCCTGAAAAACATGTCTTGTGCATGTGTGTGAGACAGAAGGGGGAAGGGATGACAGAACAGAGAATGAAAGGAGGGGGTAAATATTGACAGCAGATGAAAGAATGGGGTGCCTCAGTTTCTACATAGATTCCTCGTCCAAATGTGCTCCTAGAGATAACAGATCATGCTGGGCTTCTAATTCTGGGTCTGCCTTAATTCTGCTCATTCTGGAGAGAGAAATTAAGTTTAGAAAGACCAAAGTGTAAGTTACACTTACCTTTTAGAATATGGAATCTCAAACTTTCAAGATAAAAATAAGTATCCAAAGATATAATAATCTTGCTTCTATGCAGCAAAAGAAAGCTTCAGAAAAAAAGGCAACCAAATGAATGAGAAAATACTTGAAAACAATGTGTTTGTTAAGGGGCTAATATCTATAATATATAAAAACTAATGCAACTCAAAAAAATTACCAAGCAATATAATTAAAAAATGGCATAGGACATGAACAGATAATTCTCCCATGAATACATACAAACAGCAAACAGATATGTGAAAACGTGGACACCTTCACTAGCTTCTAGGGAGATGCACATCAAAACCACAATGAAACACCACTTCACAACTGTTATAATGGTTATTCTCAACAAAACAAGAAATAAGTAGTGTTGGAGAGGCCATGGAGAATAACTCTCATACACTGATGGAGATAATGCAACTTGGTATAAATGCTATGAAAACAGTATGGAACTTTCTGAAAAATAAAGAATAGAGTCACTTTATGATCCAGAAATTTCTCTTCTAGATATCTATTCCCCAAATTTGAAAACCTGAGTCCACAAAGATATATGTATCATAATATTAACTGCAACACTGTTTGTGGTGGCCAAATCATAGAAACAACCAAAGTGATTTTTTTTTTTGCTTTTTGGTATGTGGGTAGCTCCCTGACTGGGAAATGAACCCAGTCTGCAGCGCTGACAGCACCAACGCCAAAGCCCTAAGCCACTACACCATCAGGGAACTCCCCCAAAGTGACTTTTGATTGATGACTGGATAAAATCCTTGTGGTAGATATACACAATAAAATGTTATTCAGCCATTGAAAAAGATGATATACCATAATGTGTGATAACTTGAATGAACCTTGAGATCATCACGCTAATTAAGCCAAACAGAAAAATAACAATCATCCTTTGACTTTACTCATATGTGGAATATAAAACTGAAAGCAACAAAGAAACAGAAACTCATGGACACAGTAAATAGTTTAGCAGTTACCTGAAGATAAGGGAGGAAGTGGTGGGGACATAAAATATATGGTGATGAAAAAGGAACTAACTCTAAGTAGTGAACACATAATGCAAATCATAGACTATGTATTGTAGAATTATACAATTGGAACCTCTGTAGGATTTACTAACCAACTTTAGCACAATAAATTTAACAATAAAAATTATTTAGCCCACCCACATTCTTCCTCACACCCACCTGGTTACCAAAGGAGTGACGATTCTGCATACTGTGACCCTATTCCCTGGGCAACAGAATTTCCATGTTTCCAACATAAGTGCTTGGCTTAGGGCTGACTCGAGCTCCAAGCAAGTACAGTGAATGTTTCTTCCAGGGTTAAACTTGGCACCATTGTGCTGTACTCCCCCTAATATGGAATTATAAAAAATAAAGAATTAAGGTAGTCAGCCACTTTCTTATTTTGGTCTGGAGGAGGCAGAGGTGATGACCAGACACAAAAATGAGGAACAATGATGTGTGGGAAACATCTGTCATCTGGGTTCTCACCATGCTGTAGGCTTTGGTCCCGAGACTGCACTCCAGGATTCCAAAAAGAAAACCACCATTTTGCCAGAATTGGGCATAATATTTAAAAATATAATAACCTAGGTAAAACTTTTAATTTTTTGATCAGCCTTTCTGAGGAAACTGATAATTCTGGCAGTGCACAACAGGAAAACAGATAAAATCACATCCAAAAGCCAACTCTACAAGGGACACAACAAAGAAACAATCTTTTGTAGGCTGTTCAACTATAAAGGACCCATTTCTGGGGCCTTAACATGCTTCTCAGTGAAGACAGTTACTGTTCACAAATGTAGCTGGAGAAGGAGCCCAAAGAAGTGGGAAAAGAGAAGGGGAGATTGAGATTTCCTTGGGATTTTGACTGTCTTTCTACTTTCAAAAATAATTCAGATAGCCTGACACAAAGATTTTATTCTTTCATATCACATATAAGAATTTAAATCCATGTTAACAACTCATATTTTACTTTGAGGTATCTTGTATTCATCTAAAAATTGAAAGTGGTTATAAGTACACTTATTTTTCTAACAAACAGGCCTGAACTCTTACAGACAAAAAGCAGGTAAGTTTGGGTGGCAAAAAATTAAGACCATCCCTTCTTCTGTAGAGAAAAACTGTGGAATGCCATGCTTTTGTCAGAGAGTAACAACTACTGTATACATACAGAATTTCTAACATATAAAAGACAGATTTTCTTTTGCTTTTGAACCAAAGCAAGAGTTGGGAGCCAAGGTGGTCTTTCTGGAATCTCCAGGAAGAAGTGTTTTTTACACCCACCTGCAGAGTAGAAGAATCAGCAATGAGCCAAAGTATTAAATACACATTTTAAAGAGAGATGAAGATTATCTAGTCAGATTATTTCTGAGACAATTCAACTGAGTAATTCTCTTCTTTAATTACTGTTTCTAACTATGTGATTGAGTAGAACTGCCACTTTTCTTACAGAAAAGATACAGCAGAATTTTTTTAAAAGTGCATGAAAGCTGACTGGGCAACAAATCCTGACCCACAGATGTTCTATTTTTCTTTAAATAAATTAA
This sequence comes from Lyroderma lyra, assembly GCA_004026885.1. Taxonomy (NCBI): domain Eukaryota; kingdom Metazoa; phylum Chordata; class Mammalia; order Chiroptera; family Megadermatidae; genus Lyroderma; species Lyroderma lyra. The sequence continues at coordinate 66,591 of PVJL010006692.1, read as the reverse complement.
CAATTTAGATTACTTGCACTACAATTTTTTCTCACCAAAGATTGAAACCTGCTTTGTAAAAGAGGCTTATTGCTCTCTGGCAAAGAAGGGCTGGAAAGCACAAGCGTTCATAAATCTCTAATAACACTGTATCCTGAGCTCTACGAAGCCTAGTAGGAATATGCGTGTTTGCCCATATGTCAACCAGGAACAACCCACAGTAATGGAAAGTCATATTCTATGTCTTCCAAGATAATTTGGTATAAATTGTTTGTGTGTGTGTGTGTGTGTGTGTGTGTGTGTGTCTGTGTGTGTTTGTACTTTTTTAAGCATACATGTGTCACAATTTTGTGAAAGTTTTGGGGACACACATAAAAAAATGAAAGGAGAATTAGGAGACATGAGATAGAGTTCAACATGGATTCCTGGGTTTTGCAGGGTAAAGGATCCTAGTTTAACCCCATCAGACCTATATAATGTGGAATACAATAACACAGAGTAAATGACAATAATTCCGTGACCCTTCAACTGCATGAAAAAAACAAAGTGACTGGTGAAATGGTTGACAAAAATGCTCCTTCACACAACTACCCATCTCATTTTTCTTCCAAAGAACAAGGGAATTGCCTTTTAAAAGTCACAGATTACAGGATTGTGGAGCTTTTCTGCATGAGCCCATGCAGGAAGCTAGCAAATTGAGCCACAGTAAATGACCCAGTGACTATATGCTACTGCCACAAACTTATCCAAAGTGACCCTTTGGGATTTTAAGCAATATAATCTGCATTGAATTGCAGGAGATTTTAATCTTGGCCCTGGAAGCAGAGTGCTAAGAAAAGTAATAGAATCAGTTTATGAAAGAATAAAAAATTGATGTTCCAATTAATTATTTGGAAGATAAAAGTAAAATAACACAATAGACAGACCTTTACCCACACTTAACCATCTTTATCTAAAAAAGCCTCTGAATCCATCTTCCAAGGTTGTTCAGATTTTATCTCTGTCATTCTCAAAAGCCATCCTGAAAGAGTCTATCCCAGAATGATATTCCTTCCAGTCTCTGGGCCTCCGCAGAACATTTAGCAGATCAATCAGTGTGTTTATATGTAACATTTCTCTCTCTTACTGCAAGGCTGTATCTTAAATACATTGAACACAGTAAAATGAAAAAAAAATTAGGTACCATATTCTGAGTGATACTGTATAGAGAAAAATATTCAGACCATTAAAAAAGACAACAACAACCTAACACTCATTTTAAAAGAGGTAGCATTTAATTCTTTAAATCTGCATAATAAAGTCATTCTGTTAATATTCTGTTGACTAGACTTGGCCCACAGATTATTACTGTACCAAAGATGAGGAACAGTTCTGTAAAGAAAACTTATTTTTCAGAAGAGCTATCTTTCAATATTTATTGTTAAATTTATTGGGGTGACATTGATTAACAAAAATGACATTGGTTCCAGGTGTATCATTATGTGTTGCATTATGCGTTCACCACTCAGACACCATACTCTTTCCATCAACATATGTTTGACTTTCCCTTCTTTCTCTCCCCTGCAATTTTTGCTTATTCTCAGGTTACCACTAAACTACTGACTTTGTCCATGAGTTTTTGTTTTTTTGGAACTTTAGTTTTATATTACACATATGCGTGCAGTCATATGGTTATTATTGTTTCTGACTGGCTTATTTCACTTAGTTTGATGATCTCAAGATCTATCCGTGCTGTCACAAATGACTGTATTTCATCTTTTCTTATATGTGAGTAATATTCCATTCTGTATGTACCACTGTTTCTGTATCCAGTCATCTATCAAAGGTCACTTCAGTTGTTTCCATTACTTGGCCACTGTGAACAGTGTTAAACATCTTCCTTGCATTAGTCTTCTTATTCAAATTTTGGTGAATATATTTGAAAATATTAACCAGTTGTTTAGACAATGAACTTTCTGCCTCTTCTAAGTATTTTACTTCAGACTGAAAAACACTTATTAATATTTGACTGTATTCTGTCATTTAATACATTTCTGTGCTTTTATAAAAGGGACCCAGAAACACAATAGGTAGTTCATCTCCAGGAAGAAAATAAACTGATTAATCATAATTAAAATTTAAATAGCTCTCTTTTTCTTATAGTCTGAAACAAGCATATTTTCTTTTTTTTTTTAATTCATTTTTATTGTTAGACTTATTGGGGTGACATCTGTTAGCAAGGATTACATAGGTTTCAGGCATATAATTCTACAGTGCATTGTCAACTTGTTGTATAATAAGTTCACCACCTAATGTGACTTCTCCTTCCATCACCTTATATTTAGCTTCCCCCCCTCCTCTCCCACCCCCTCCCCTT
>PVJL010006692.1:31850-64156 GCA_004026885.1 Lyroderma lyra | reverse complement strand
TCTTACAGCTAACAAGCATATTTTCTTAACATGGTTTAAAGCAGCAAATGTAATTGAATGTGTAACTAAAACATATGCCAGGCCTAATGTGCAAGAAGTGGTCTTGTGAGACCATGATGTCTTTAGGGCTGGAGAATACACACATTCCTGAAATAAGAAAGCAGAGGACATTCCTGATCATATAAGCATAGCCCACAGACATTTACTGGAGGGCAATAAGCACATATCAGTATCTTCTTTAAAAATTTATCATCTGGCTTTTCTCAAAATTTTATTTTTACATCATAAAGCTCTGATAAAAATAATTGGTTAATAGAGGCCCTGGAATCTTTTTATTCATACTTGTAACTGGTGTTTAGCTACATGTTCTCCTATTTTTCAGAAAAAAAGTTTCCACAGACTTTCTTGCAGATAAGTAGGAAAGAAAATGCATTTAAAGAATTATTTAGAATTGCAAAATTCGAAATGTTACATTATGTATTTATTCACATTATCAAGCAACATATGAATTATTTAAGATTTTCCCATATTCCATATACTGTCTCATTGTTCTATAATGTCTCTAAGTTACTTTCTTTTTGTTTTTGCTTTAATTTTTCTATTCAAAATATTTATTAAGTTCATATTTTTCAAAATATATATTAACTTTGCTATCAAATGACGCATCTTCCACATTAAAAGGGCTAAGTAAAATGAGTCATTGTTTAACATGAGGAGAAACCCTGAGCCAAAATAAATGTCAGAGCGCCATTTCTTCACCCAGAAAGAGCCATGTGCATCTGGCATGGTGCAACATGCCTGGCCTTAATCTCATGAAGAAACATGTCCCCTGTTCTACTGGAGCTGATATTTACTACAGAGGTGACAGTGCACAAAAAAAAAGCAAAAAAAAAAAAATGAAAGCATGTAAGTGGTACATATAGAATATACAGCTTTCATCTATCAGCTCCATCCTTCTCATAGTGACCCAGTTCCTCAGATACATAGGGTGCATGCTGGCCATGAGAGAGAAAGCAAAGAGGAAAGCTGTTCTTGCCCAAAAGTATCTTGTAATTGGTGATTAAGGAATTTCTGGGTGTGACTGCAGTATAGACAATATCTATTCAGCTGCCTTGAAGAACCATGAAGTAAGTTGGTTCTCTGAGAGTTTCCATAATTTCTCCATCAATCTGACAATCTACAAGTTATTAAAGATAGCTAAAGTTCTGCAATCTGAACAACTGACAATCTGTAGGTCAGTATTAAAGCCAAAACAAAACAGTGGTAGCTATGTATTTTGGGTGGCTGTAGCAAAGTCTGTGGTGACTACAAGGCACACATTTAATAATGTAGAAGACCATAATTTACTTGTGTAGGAGTTCTATAAGGACAAAGGTCTTTCTGCTAGGTAAAGATGCCTGAGTCCACATATATTTTTAATTTAATTATGTAAAATGGCTACTTCAGTAAACTAGTCAGGAAAATTTAACCTTATAATAACCATTATAAATGCTATGAGGTTCTTGAAGGATGAGTTATTTGGTTTTCATTTTGGTCATCCAGACAATTACTCATCGCTGACTGAACATTAACCTAGGAGAAAAATCAACTAGGAAGGAAATAGAAAACACAGCTCTTATTTTTCAATAATTTACCATGAGAGAAGTAAATGAAAAGGGGAGAAATTGATACAGTTGACTAATTGCCAAGTGCAGAAAATTGCAAATAAGAGAATCTTATTAATTACTATACTTGTGAAATGTCTTCTTGACATGGGACAAGATTTCAGCATTTTTAAATGGTGGGAGAGAAGGTGGTTAACTAGACTAAGCAGTGATAGTTTAGTCATCTTTTAGAAGCAAATTTTTCAAAGAATAGTACATTTTTAAGGAGTTACAACAGTGGTCATCTGTGTAATTTCCTACAAATAACTGGTTCTGCTACTAGTTAGACTCAAGCCTTTCTAATGTGTAAAGCAGCATGGCGCCACAGAAAGCCAAGTGATATTAAAATTAAGACCTGATTCTGTCACTCCAGGTGAGTCAAATTCGGTGCATGCTCTCTCACACGTAGAAAAAGAAATTACAATTTTATTCAGCTGTATCACAAGGCATCAAATGAGACATTCAAGTGAGATTTTTGAAAGATAAGAGAGGTTATCTCTATGAGATTTCAAATTAAACCAACAAAAAACAATATGGCAAACACAGGCCTGGAGCTTTGACAGAGGAACATTCAGGGGAATAAAATGAGTAGATTTAAGTAAATGGTGACTCCAAAGAGGGAGGTGATGGGCATTTGGACAAGAAGTTGATGGTGGTCTTAGAGAATCACTGGGTTGAAAAATAACAATCTGACCCAACTTGCTGAAGCAGAGTTCTATAGATTTGAAGGAAAGATGAGCTCTTACACCAGTGCAATGGACACTGTGGAAAGTGCCCTATCAATGTTTCTGTGTGCATTACAGATCTTCTGGGTCATAGCCCTTTGTTGGAGTTGAAGTTCTCTGTCTGTGACTACTGCTATCACATTCTGAATAACTTCCTGAGCAAAATTCCTACTTTCAATAAACACACTTCCAAACTACTTAAGTATAAATTGTACTGGGGAAAGTGTAATGTTTAGAAAGGATTTCAACAGCTGTTTATGAATCAGAAGATTAACGTTATCAGTAATTTCTTAGGGGAGTGTTTTGGTTTGAACATGAGTCATTACTTTGTTTTTAGTGTGAGGAAGTCAGACTAAACTTGAGAAAATGCATTTACCTGCTGTTTCTTTCTTAATATACTTCATGGCAGTTTGTTTAAAATATTTTCACTTGCATTCTTTTTAAATTATTTCAGGGAGTTCCCTGATGGTGTAGTGGCTTAGGCTTCAGCATTGGTGCTGTCAGCACAGCAGCCTGGGTTCAATTTCCAGTCAGGGAGCTACCCACATACCAAAAAGAAAAAAAATTATTTCAGTATTTTCTAAAGTCATAAAGGTTATGAGACCAAACAGACCACATTCAGTTTTATCATGTGATCATTCTGTTCAAGTTATTTACACATTCAAATTCCTGTTCATTTAGAGGTCACTTTTAAGGAAATTCATTACAATAATTTACAATAGAATAATATGGGTAAATTTCAATATATGGACTTAAAATACATTTTTATGTACTTTAACACTCACAATTCATAGAGATTCTTATGCAACACAAGTGTATTAGTGGTTTTTTAATTTTTACTTTTTTAGTATTTTGTCATAAATATACTGAAATTATTTGTATTCTCCAAAGTGTATTTGTAAACTTCCAAGACCTTTACCTTTCAGTTGTAATTAAAATGATAAAGGATTATGTATTATTTCGCATGGGAAAGACACCACTCTCAGAACAAAAGCATTTTTTATAGTTTTAGTATAGGAAATTTATTAGTATTTTCTTCCATTGATCTTCACGTGTTTTGTTTTAGTAAAGACTTTATTCTTCACTTTAAACACCAAGTATGGGTTAAGGCTAGAGTAGGAGTTAAAGTAATCAAGCTTTAGAAGCATTTGGCCAAATGTTTCCTCAGAAATATTAAAAAAAAAAAATAAGGTGGCAGAAGTTACAAACTCTAGGGAAAAGATCTCCTCTTAAGGAATGAGATGCTGTGCTGCTGCATCATCCAATCTGATCTGCATCTTAGGATAGCTCCTATTCCACACTGGTAATCTCTTAGGGCATATGCAGAAACCTTGACAACCTTCTCTCTGTACTCTTGCAATACTTTTTAAGAGTCAGAGCATACAGTTGATTCTTCTTCAGAGTAATCAATAAGCAAAAAGTTTTGGCTTGGTATTTGATGAGGCCACATGAGTTAAATAAAAAAAAGAGGCTAGTACAGCTAAAGTTAGGGGCAGCTTTTTCTTTCTCAATAAGCTTTTGGCTCTCTCTCTCAGTGTCTCAGATCTGGCCTGCTCAACAGTCTTGAGAACTGGCTAATATAAAGTGGTGCAGAGTTCCCACACTCCACTATAGGCAAAAAAAACCTCTGGCCACCCCCCACCACACACACACACACACACACACACACACCACACACACACACACACACACACACACACACACACACACACACACCACACACACACACGTTCTTTTACTTCAATGGTGCTCTTTCTAAGTCTTGGGAAGAAAATCTTTGATAAAGCTGAGTTGACTAAAGCAGCAGTGGCAAGATTTCGTGGCTACACCAGTGCTTTGAGGCTCAGCTCCCAGTTTTCAACCTCAGCACATGTTTCATGTTTGTCCCTGAGCATTTTTGGCACCATTCCTGGGTTTATGGGACAGCAGGACCTCCAACAAGCTCTGCCAGGACCTCTGTATTAGAGCCCTCATGTGGTGTGGTATTTTCTAGAGGCCTGTCTGATGAAGCAAAGATAAAGGGCAGAGGCCTTTTTTATCTCACCCTCCTGTCCCCAAACAGGGAAAGTTGGGTGCTACAGCCCAGTGACCTTTTTACTCCAGATCCCCAGACCAATGGAAGGGCAGACCATAAGGTAGCTAGAAAGGGAGGTGCTTCCCCACTTAACACACTTGTGGCCAAACCCCCTGTTCTTCTCAGATGTACTGCCTGTGCTATGCAGTTACATTAGAGGTCTTTAGCCAAGTCCCCTCAGTCTCTCCCACACCAACTTCTAGGCCTGGTCAAGCGATTTAGAGTGGGGTACTCATGGGGTTCTAAGTTAAAAAAGATAGACTGGCCTCAGCCTTAACTGACTGCCAGAGTCCCTGTCTTCTTATAAAGTGCATGGGGAGCGCAGAATACTTTTTAGTGTTCTAGAAACTTCTGTCTAATATAAAATCTATGGACATCTGGGAGGATCATATTCTTACCATCCTCTAGAGCCCCAACAACCTCATGAACCCTAAACAGAGTTGTCTGTCAAGGCAAGCACCAGTAAACCCGAACACCATTGCATGCCGTGTATCTCTGTTCAGTTTTGTGGAGTCAGCTCAGAGTCTTCCCTTTAGAACTGGCAGACCCCGAACATGTGGAGGCCTGACCCTTCCATCTTGCAGCCCATATCCAAGCTGTTAAGCTCCCATTTCAAAAGTTTCATCTGCCATACATGCTACAGCCATCACATAATCTAGGTCTGAATCCAGAGTGCAATACTACTAAACACCTGTACTGCTGTGCACCATCAGGTAGCACATTGGGAATTGTTGACAACTATATATTAACCCTTGCTGAATATATCTGTTTTCATCACATTCAGAGTGAGATCACTTTAGGTAAAATGCAGTTACTATGGCTGAGAAGTTTGACTTCCACTATCACAGAAATCCTCTGCAGGGGAAGACATACCTAAAGGACAGTCACCACTATTATCTGAATTGCTTTTACAATTCTGTGCCAACACCTGTATGGATTGCAGCAAGCCCATCATTGCAGACTTCAAGGAGTTGCACTGTAAGAACAGCTACTGGAACAACACCCACTTCTGCTGTACCAAGTGTCTTCACCCCTCAGCCAGCGAGAAGTTTGTGGCCAAAAACAGCTAGATTTTGTGTGACAAGTGCACCATGCTGGAAGACTCCCTCAATTTCAAAGGCCACTACAAGTTGTTTGTTTCAGGACACTGGAATGTGGAGTACAGTGGAACCCTCTGGCACAAAGACTACTTCAACTGCAGCAACTGTAAACAATTCATTGAAGCTGGAAGCTCAGTTTCTAAAGTGGAGGAGTTCTACTGCATGACTTGCAACAAGGGCAAGTTTGCCAAACATTTCATGAACTTCAACAAGGTTATCACATCTTGCAGAATCAGTTACCATAATCAACCATGGCATGCTGAATTCATTGTGTGTGTTACCTGCTCTAAGAAGCTGCCAGAGAAGCCTTTCACCACTATGGAGAACCAGTATTAATGTGTGGAATGCTACAATAATTTTGTGGCCCAGAATTGTACTGGATGCAAAAACCTCACCACTAGATTTTATAAGTGTTCCAATGTGGTGAATTTTGAGGAAAAACCCTGGCATGACTACTGTTTCCACCGCAAAATGTGCTCCTGAAGTTGGCTGAAAAGCCCATTGTTTTCCATCAGGAGCAAGTACTTTACCCTGGCTGTGGCAGCAGAGGCAGGTTCAATGGGGCAGCCTACCCGAGGTATCTATTTCTGCAGTGTGCAAGAAGTACCAGGAAGCCTTACCTAATCCATTCAGATAGTGGCAGAGATGGTGATGAGACTTCATTTTATGGAGGCCCTACAGAATGTGGGTGAGCCTTAATTCTTACCCCACAAAGTCACTAGGGTAGGGAGCTGAGGTAAGGAGAATTTTTTTTTAGTGGTTGTTTCCAGGCTGGGAATTGAACCCAGACTGCTGCATTAAGAGTGCTGAAGCCTAGCCCCTACACCACCAGGAAACCCTCTGAGGAGAGTTTTGATGCAGGGGTCCTAGGACTCAGGGCTTTGGAGAGATGAGGGGACACAGAAAAATGAGGGTCCATGATATGAGTGAGGAATGGGACAAGGACAAGGACCTGGGGCAACTAGGGACTTGAAGAACAGGGTGAGGCCAGAGCACCTTGGTGACTCTTTGAGATGGGGATTAGAGCTCATCTGCATTCTGTAGTAACTCCATGATTTGGTATCAGGTAGCCATCTATGCCACTATCTGAAAGAATTAGGTAAGGGCTTTCTAACACTGCTAAAACATTATAGAAAAATATATTTTGGGTGGGCTGCCTGATCAATCCTGTCTGTGCCTCCAGCCCTGAGGAAATTCAGTCTGGTTCCTACCTATAACCACCTGCCTCTGACTGGTATCATGGGATGCTCACTGCCTGCCACATTAGGGCGATGTGGCTACTCTGCACATCGGACTAAATAACTGAGGAGGCTGCTTGGCAGATGAGGGCAAATGGTCCTCTCTGTGAATCCAAGTCTTTCAGAAAACCAATGGGAATTGGATGTCTGGAAACAATGGCCAGCTTCTGAAAAAAATCTGTTAGCAGGTGCAGCCCAAGCATGCCATAGATTCCCAGCTGCTGTATGAATTTTCCACTCTTGTGTGTCATTTTCCTGCTAGATGTGGGGGTTGGTTTAAAGGACAGATTGTTTACACACCCAGACCCACATTCTTTTCGGACTGCATTCAATCATCCCAGTCAGGGAGTGCAATGTACTAAGAAAACCAGTGGAACTAAGGTGTGACAAATAAACTGGACAAAGAAATTGGCTTAGCTTTTACAGTCAAGAGAAATCTTACATGTGGACTTTAGTAATCTGATACACCATTGTCAATGCCACCTTAAAGTTAAATGTTTTCCCCATTAGTCTAGCTTTTATATACCTGGCATTGCATATTTTAGGACTCTTGGAGTGTGAATATGAGAAATTCGTACACTTAACTATACTCTATTGGATGCATTTAATAAGCTTTCTTAGAGGTTCAATAAGAAAGGCCAACGAGGAAATAATATAATAAATGTCATGTCTTCTATGACTTTCTCTTACTACTAGCTTTGCTGTTATCTCACATTCATGTGATTTTTAAACATTTTGACTTGGTCTTTTAAAAGTAGGCTTCATTTGATGCCCCATGACCAGCGCTGTGAGAACAGAACTGAAAGGGAGATGACAGGGAATTAAGAAGAACACAGAGACACACACACATACAAATAGCTCTCTGATGGAGACACAGAGGCCCTTCAGATTTGCAGTAGGTTTATTTTATATTCCAAGAACAACAGGGAGTGTAACTTCTTAATTGCAAAACAATGTTTCCCACCCCCATTTTTTGTCCTGTTTATGACTCCTCTGCCTTGCAGGCAATGTTGCTTTCCTCCTTCCCCTTAGCCAGCCAGAAACCACAGCCTGAGTTGTGTCCTTGTTCACCAAGTTCTGTGCAGCCATGCAAGACCCTTGAAACTCAGATTCCAAATACATAGGCAGCCTTACTAAATCCATTTTCTTTCAGAAGAGCTGGCCTCTGGCTCAAATGCTGCCCGCAATTTATTGTCCAGATGACATTTTTAAAAGAAAGGGACAGGGAATATTTACCTAGAAAGTCTTAATTCAAATAAATTTAAGCAATCTTCCTTAGCTTATATGCCTTTAATGCTTTACCCAGACTCTTTTAACAAAATTAAGAACTCTATCGCTGGTTTCTAGCTTTTTTTCAAAACATTATACCAAATGTTTTAGTAACAGGTGTCAATTTTAAATATTTCTTCATCAGAAATACAATTTCCTGGGTGTGAAGTAAGCTGCTACATCTACTGCTGAGTAGTGTCAAGAGAGGCATGTAATAGAGGGGAGCATGCAAACTTAGCTGGTTCTTATATTTGAGGTGAGTCTTATAAAACAATCTTGGTGATCTAACTCGAACTTGAGATCTCTGATGAAGGTCTCATAATCTATGGAGTCCAAAATAGGTGAAAAATGGACTCACTATTAGAGAGAGCAGTGAATTTGTTTGCTTCAGTTTAGAAATCAGTGAAACCTACTGTCCTGTTACTTCAGTCTAAGAAGTAAGTTTCACAGTGATCACAACATTCAAAAACAACCAAACAAGTTATTTAAAAGTAAAGTGTTTGTGTGTTGCCATTACTTTTGAGATATGGGGGAAAACAGCTTGAGCAAATGATTAAACTTGTAAATAAACATTAATTGCATTTTTATTTACAGTTCCCTGTCAGTCCCAAATCCTCTTAGAACTAAAAGGTTCTATTTTTTTTTGTTTCAGTCTAAACAATTCAAACTTTCAAACCACAATAGCTGCCAATGTTAGTAATTGTTTCTCTATTTATTTTCTACAGTAAAATTGTTGAGGTAAAAGCTCAGAGTTGGAAAAATGCTCTAAACCCATAACCATGTATATTTATGGAATGCTACAATGTTTGTAACCTTAAATTCAAATGCTATCTAAATTATTTTTTACTACAGTTTCTGAAAGTTAACCCTTAATTTCTGTAGGTTAATTGTATTATGTCTGGTAAAACAAAATGTTGAATTTTAACTTTATATCTCAAATTGGACACATTAAAGAAGCTACATGATTTCTTTTTATTCTAGCTTTTTTAGAAGTCTTTCAGATTAAATGGACAAATGTAATAAAATAATCGTTTTATATATATATATATATATATATATATATATATATATATATATATATATGAATTGTTAGTAATTAAAATATTAAATATGGCAACAGATTACACATAGTGACAAGGAAGCCAATCTCTATTTTCTGCCCTATCTTTCAAACCTATTTTTTACTGTTACATAATGTATTTTATTTTATTTTTTTTATTGGGGTGACCTCTGTTAGCAAGGATTACATAGGTTTCAGGCATATGATTCTACAGTGTATTGTCAACTTGGTGTATAATAAGTTCACCACCTAACTTTTAACTTTAAAACAAAGTACTATTCTGTTTTTCAAAGTTCTTTGAATATCCCATGATCACATACATATTTCTATTATTTAAGGCAGTGGAAAACAACAATATCTAAAGGGATATTTCAGTTTCTTTAGAAGTGCTGTTTAAAATAATATTTAAAGTTCTCAAAGTATCAGCTGACTTTAAATACAGATATGCAATGTATTTAGCACAATACACTATATACATTTGATTGAGAAAACATATTATCTGAACAACTTGCACAAACGTTTTCATAAAATACTTGTTCTGAAGACTTTAACTCTTTTGTAAAAAGCTAATTGTGTTTAAGTTTAACATCATCTTTGCTTTCAATTTAATTTTTTAAAAACCTCAAAATTATAAAATTTGTTCTACAATCCTGTTCTGTTTCCCTTTAATAATATGCTTTGGAAATTCAGATAAATCTCATTATTATAAGAATATATACTACACATGCTGAAAACTAAACTTTGTTAATTTTAACATACATGTATTTGTTTCTTTAGCTTCTATTTGAATTTTCCCACTCCCTCCTCTCCCATCCGCTTCCCTTTCTCGCCTCCCCATCCCACTCATCCCCAAATAAACATTAAACTGTTGATTGTGTTCATGGGTTATTTGTTTGTCCATTTATTTCTTTGCTTTCAGTTTCATATTCTCCATATGAGTGAAGTCATACAGTTCTGTCTTTTCTGTCTGGCTTATTTCACTAAGCATGATGATCTCCAGGTCCATCCATTTTGTTGCAAATGGGAATATTTCATTTTTTCATACAACTGAGTAGTATTCCATTGTGTATATGTACCACAGCTTCTTTATGCACTCATCTCTCACAGGGCACTCTGGTTGTTTCCATGTTTGGGCCACTGTGAACAACACTGAAATGAACATTGGAGTACATAAGTCTTGGCAGACAAAGGTTTTCAAGCTTTTTGGGTAGACCCACAGAAGTGGAAATGCTGGGTCAAATGATAACTCCATTCCCAACTTTCTGAGGAAATTCCACAGTGTCTTCCACAGTGGTTGTACCAGTTTGCATTCCCACCAGCAGTGTGCAAGAATTCCTTTGTTTCCACATGCTCTGCAGCACTTGTTATTCCTTGTCTTGTTGATAATAACCATTCTAACAGGTTTTAGGTGATATCTCATTGTGGTTTTGATTTGCATTTCCCTGATAGCTAATGAGGATGAGCATTTTTTTCATATCTCTGCTGGCCATTTGTATTTCTTCATGGGTGAAGTGTCTGTTTAGTTCTTCTGCCCACTTTTTAATTGGGTTGTTTGGTTGTTTGTTTGTTTTTTTTTGTTAAGTCTTATTAGTTCTTTATATATTTTAGATATTAGAGCCTTATATGATGCATTATTTGGAAATATTTTCTCCTATTCAGCTGGCTGTCTCTTTACTTTATTGATGGCTTCTTTTGCTGTGCAGAAGCTTTTTACTTTGATATAGTCCCATTCATTTATTTTTGCTTTAACTTCCTTTGCCTTTCAGGTCAGGTTCATGAAGTCTTCCTTGAGTCCTAGGTTTTTAAGTTTAGTATCAATGTCTTCTTCTATGCAGTTTATGGTTGCAGGTCTGATATGAAGGTCTTTAATCCATTTTGAGTTAATTTTTGTATATGGAGAGAGTTCAAAGCTCAGCTTCATTCTTCTGCATGTTTTTCCAGTTTTCCCAACACCACCTACTAAAGAGGTTGTCTTTTCCCCATTGTATGTTTTTTGCTCCTTTATCGAAAATTATTCGTCCATAAATTTGTGGGTTTATTTCTGGGTTTTCAATACTGCTCCATTGGTCTATATTTCTGTTTTTCTGCCAGTGCCAAACAGTTTTGATATTGATGCTTTGTAATGTAAATTGAAGTCAGGAAGTGTAATGCCACCAGCCTTGTTCTTTATATGTAGCATTGCTTTGGCAATTCGAGTGTTTTATGGTTTCACGTAATTCTAATAATTCTTTTATGTATTTAACGTAGGTATGATTGCAGAATTTTAATGGATATTGCCTTAAATCTGTAGATTGCTTTGCTTTTGAAAATGTACAACTTCCATTTATGATCAAAACACTAAACAAAATAGGTATAGAAGGAAAGTATCTCAACATAATAAAGGCTATCTATGAAAAACCCTCAGCTAACATCATACTGAATGGGGAAAAACTGAAACCTATTCCCCAAAAATCAGGAACAAGACAGGAATGACCCCTGTCACCACTGCTATTTAATATAGTATTGAAAATTCTACCCACAGCAATCAGGTGAGAGAAAGGAATAAAAGGTATCCAAATTGGGAAAGAAAAGCTCAAATTTTCAATATTTGTGGATGACATGATTCTTTATATAAAAAATTCCAAAAATTCCATCAGGAAATTATTAGAAACAATAACAAATATAGTAAAGTCGCAGGATACAAAATCAATGTACAAAAATCAACAGCATTCCTTTATACAAACAATGAATCCTCAGAAAAAGAAATGAGGGAATCAATTCCTTTTGCTATCACAACAAAAAGAATGAAATACCTGGGAATTAACTTAACAAAGAATGTGACAGACTTATACATGTAAAACTATAAAACACTTTTGAGAGAAATTGGAACAGACTTTAAGAGGTGGAAAAATTTCTCCTGTTCATAGATAAGAATACTTAACATTGTTGAAGTGAATTTTTAAAATTTAATTTGTATTTTTTTTAATTCATTTTTATTGTTAGACTTATTGGGGTGACATCTGTTAGCAAGGATTACATAGGTTTCAGGCATACAATTCCACAGTTGGACTTATTGGGGTGAAATCTGTTAGCAAGTATTACATATGTTTCAGGCATGCAATTCTACAGTGCATTGTCAAATAAAGCTTCATTGTGCTAAGTATATGTTAACATCTACATTTTAAAAACTGCAGTTGAAATGAATCAAAGTCAAATTTACAAGAACTTCAAAAATTTAAGTCATTAAGTCCTTTTGTTTCCATATTTCATTGCTGAATACAATCCAGACAGTCTGTGTATGTGTTTACATTCGTGTGTGTGTGTGTGTGTGTGTGTGTATGTGTATTTTTACATGTGTGTGTGTGTGTGTATTCCTCCATCAAGTGAAACACACATTAACTATTAATATGTGCTAGACTCTTTCTTAATACCAGAATGTGCCTATCCCCTAACACATGAAATCTATTGGAAATAAAGGTGAAAATATAGTATTCAATGAGCTTATATTACATTCTGCCTTGATTTAAGGACTGTAATTCCACTCAGCCTGGTAAATACTTCTGAATCAAAGATGAGAAATAACCCATGGACACAATTAATAGTTTAATGTTTATTTGGGGATGAGTGGATTAGGGAGGGGAGAAGGGGAGGGGGTGTGAGAGGAGGGGGGGAAGCTAAATATAAGGTGATGGAAAGAGAAGTCACATTAGGTGGTGAACTTATTATATATCAAGTTGACAATGCCCTGTAGAATTGCATGCCTGAAACCTATGTAATCCTTGCTAACAGATGTCACCCCAATAAGTCTAACAATAAAACTGAATTAAAAAAAAAGAAAATGCAAATTAAAACCACAATGAGATTATCATCTTAAAAAAACAAACAAAGATGAGAAATTTAGAATATATGGAATGGAGACACTATTTAAAACATCACTTAAATAATAAAAGGCTTCATGTTATTAAGAGAACTTTGCTGAGTTTTACCTTGATATGAAATCTTCCTTCACCAAAAAAATTAAAAGTTAGTGTTAGCCATTTAATTAGCATATATTTAGCAATTACTTGTAAATGTTAAAGTAATGAGAAACAATATAATATTTTTCCTACAGTAAATTTAATATTACTAAGATAACATTATGTTTACATATTTGAATTAAAAAGATAAGGCATGCCACACCCTATATGCAAGTTACTGGACTAACAATATTAAGTATAATGAGGAATGGCATATGACATATGACATTTTAAATGTTGCATTGTCCCTCTTTTGACAAAAACATCAGAATTTCATGTGTCAGTATGAACAGACCATTCAATTGTGACATCAAGTTTGTCTATAGGACAGGAGGCACTGAGACACCTCCACTTTTAATATTTCTATGCTTGTGTTAGGTTTTTGTTTTAGTTCTAACTGTTTGCTTTTCAAGCATTTTAATATAAACTCTTTACATTTTAAACTTTCAAGTTTTTGTTTCTGTCAGTGTTAAGTCCAACAAAAGATTAACATGACAGTGATTTAGCTTGTCCAAAGTTTTAAAACTATGGTCCTACATGTCTACATTTTATACTAATTTAGTAGTTACAGGCATTGAAGTAATCTTTTTAAAAGTAAAGTGTTATCAGATGATTCCACACAGAAATAATGTTACTTTCTGAAGCACCATAAAACACAAACTGATTGATATTAAAATATGATGTTTCCAAGGTAGATGTCTGAAATAATACATAACATTTTCTAAATGAGACAAACTTTGAAATGAACTTATTTTTGCTTGGTGTGTGTATGTGTATTTTTTTCTAAAGATTTGGTGAGTGTTCCTTGAGAATTGTACCTGAACCCCTATCATCAGTTAGGAACTTCTAACTGCCCTTTTACAAAAATCTGTCAACCTCAACACCACATAGGCCCACCACCCATTTCAATCTTGGTACTCTTATACTTGTCTGAAATAAAGAAGGTGGGTATCATTTCTTTCTCAACTTTTTATCAGTACAGGAAGGAAACAGAAGACAAAGATAGAAAGTGCCAGCACGAAAAAAATTCTATTTTTATTTATTTAAGTGCTGTTTTATTTCTGTAAAGATACACTATAACATATTATTATCCTATGTTATAGTGTATCTTTACAGAAATAAAACAGAAAAATGGCATTAGATTTTCTAACCATGACTATGAGAATGTTAATATGTGTTGTCATTATATGTTCACTTTTGGTATAATTTATTTTGTAATTTAAAAATTTAATAAACTATAGTAGGTAGGTGATTCTGCATTTCAGGAAAGCACTACATAGAAATCTGGTTCTGCCTAAGGAGATAGTGGACTTCCCATTCCTGCAGAGATCCACTTAAGCTCTTGAGAAACAGTTTTAGCAATCATGAAAGAAGAGATTTGGTTGGTCTCCTTAATGCATGGGCAAAGAGAAGACAACTACTATGCTAGAAGGAATTCATCACTGTTTAGAAATGTTACATCCACATCAGTGGCAATCCCAGAGCCTGTTCAGATACTTCCTCTAGAGTTTTGTCATTACTTCTGTAGGATGATTTCAATACTGCAGGAATGTTAGAGGGGCTAAAAGTTTTCATGCAAGATTCTAAACCCATAAAGTATGTTACTATGAAGTAAAACACAACTCTTTTCAATTTTAAAAAGGAAAAATGAAACAGTTAGGATAGAATTTTCTGTGATGATGTTCTTCTGAAGTAGGCTTACCTTCTCAGATATACCTAAATTTTCCAAATCATCTGTATGTTCCATGCTTGAAAGTAGGGTCATTCAGATAACACACCACATGGGAAACTCAAACGTTAGTAAAGGAGAAAGGTCAGTTTAAAATCACAGCTAAGTTCAAAAGTTATTTTTTTGAAAATTTATAATGCTTGTTCAAAAGAAAAAAAATTTTGAAGAAAAATTTAAAACATGTATTTTAATAACTTCTCTTTCTGCTCACAGAACAAGGTGAGCAGCAAGTTGAAGAAGCTGCTACCACTTTGTATGTCATGTGAAAGCACGGTGGGTCCAAGTTAAGTTTTGAAGGGCACCATAGGAGATGCTGTATCTCTTAGGTTTCTTGCTTACATCACTAAGCACCTAAATGGTGAAGACTTCTCTGCTCTAGGACAAACATGCAGAGGAATCAATCTAATTTTCTGTTTTTAACTGTAGCCATCACAAAATTAACTTTATTGCAGGGTTGCTTTTTGCTAAGTTTCAATATGATCACTGTGTAATTATTTAAGTAGTACTGTAAAGTGGGATAAAATACAGAAGAAACAACTTTGAGGAGGTGTAAAGCAGTTTTTTCCCATAGATAGTGCAAGGCAGAAGTAATGGACAGAAAGAATCAGACCCAATTTTATTATACAGTACAGGAGTCCTTGTCACTTTACAGCCTCTTATCACAGTCAGGGCAAAATTCTTGCTCCTGATGGAAAACAAATGGCTTTTTGGCCAGCATTAGGAGCATTCTTTGCAGTGGAAACAGTAGTCATACCAGGATTGTACTTCAAAAGTCACCTACTGGAACAATTACAAAATCTAGTGATGAGGTTCTTGCATCCAGCACACTTCTCAGCCACAAAGTTCTTGTAACAATCTACACAGTAAGACTGATCCTCCACAGTGAGAAAAGGCTGCCCAGCCAACTTCTTACAGAAAGTAACACACACAAAGAACTCACCATGCCAGAGCTGATCCTGGTAATTCATTCTGCCAGATGTGATGGCCTTGTTGCACTCCACAAAAGCCTTTGCAAATGTGGCCTCGTGGCAATTCAAGCAGTAGAACTCTTCACATTTAGAAATGGAGATTCAAATTTCAATGACTTGTTTGCAATCGCTGCAGGTGAATCAGTCTTTGTTCCATACAGTCCCCTTGTACTCCACATTCTGATCTTCTGCCACAAATGACTTGAAGCAGCCATTGAAATTGAGGGAGCCTTCTAGCATGGCACACTTTTTGCACAGAATCTTTCTGTTTTTGGCCACCAAGTCTCACTGGCTGAAGGGTGAAGGCATTTGGTACAACAAAATTAAGTGTCCTTCTAGTAGCTGTTCTTATAGTGTAACTCTTTGGTGTCTGCACTGAATAGCTTGCCACAATTGATACAGGTTTTGGCATAGAACTGTGAAAGCAGTTTAGGTAGCAGTAGTGGGTGTCCTTCCTCAAGTATGTCTTCTTCTGCCTGGGATTTCTGCAGTAGTGGCAGTCAAACTTCTCAGCCATGGTAACATTTTACTATAGTCACCCCACACTGGATTTGTGGAGACTAGATATATTCAGCAAGGGCTAAGATAAAATTGTCAAGAATTTTCAATGTGTTGCCTGAAGGTGCTTGGTAGTGCACCTGTTCTTGCCCTGTTGCTCCCTAGATCCAGACCAACTGGTGACTGCAGCAGCTATGGCAATGCCACAGAGGAAACTTTCAGAACTAGGAGCCAAGTATCCTGGACCTGGTCTATAACCAGGAAGGTCTGGGCATTCACAAGTGTGGGGCCTTCCAATTCTGAGGGGAAGATTCTCACCTGACCCCACAAACCTGAACAGAGAGAACCCACCCACCATGGGGTTTGGGCTCAGTGTTGCTTTCCCTAACAGATTGCTCTGTTCAGTGTTCATAAGGTTTCTGGGACTCTAGAGGAAGGTAAGAATATGGTTCTTCTTGATGTCCATGGATTTTATTTTAGAATTTTCTAGAACACCAAGGAGTGCTTCTGAGTTCTCCAAACACATCCAAACAAGAGAGGGGCTTTGAGAATTTGTTGGTGCTGAGGCCAGCTTGTTTTTCAACTTAGAACCCCATGAGTACCCCACCTTAAGTCACTGGGAAAGACTTAAAATGTGCCAAGGGGCAGACTGAGTGAGAGGGGAGTGGCTAACATCCACAACTGTACATGCATATTGTTGGCAGGACCTATATGAAGAGTTGGCTGTGGACCAGAAGTGTGCTAAACCTGGAAGCTCCTCTCTCTTTAGCTACCTCAGGGACTGTTGGGCTGCTGTGACAATGTTTGCCTGAGTGGGTATTGGAGGGCAAGATAAAAAAGGCCTCAGGCCATTAGCTTTGCTTCTTTAGACAGACCTCCAGAAGAAACCACACCCTGTGAAGGCTCCAAAAGAGAGTTCCTGGTAGAGCCTATCAAATGCGCTTCTTCCCTGTGAGCTTAGGGATGATGCCACCAACACACAGGGGCAAACATGAAACACAGGCTGAGAGGGCGACCAGAAAGCTGAGGTTCAAAGCACTGGCACAACCAGAATATCTTGCCAGTGCTGCTCTAGTCAGCCCAGTTTCATCAGAGTTTCTCTGCCCAGAACCTAGAAAGAGCACCATGGAATTAAAAAGTGTGTGTGTGTGTGTGTGTGTGTGTGTGTGTGTGTGTGTGTGTGTGGTGTGTGTGTAAGTTGAGGTGAAAGTGCTCAGAGGTTTTGGCATACAGTGGAGTGTGGAAACCCTGCACCAGCTTACATTTTCTGGTTCCCAAGACTCAGTTGAGCTAGCTAGATCTGAGATACTGAGTGAGGAGCCAAAAGCCTATTAAAAACTAAAGTTGCACCTCATATCGTCTGTGCTAGTATCAATATTTTTTTTTGTTTTCAACCTCATGTTGCCTCAAGAAGTTCCAAGCCAAAACTTACTTATTGATTACTCTGAAGAATAATCAACTGTATCCTCTGACTCTTAGAAAACATTGCAATAGTACAGAGAGAATGGTTGTCAAGGATTCTGCGTATTCCCAAAGAGATTACCAGAGTGGAAGAAGAGCTCTCCTGAGATGCAGATGAGATTAAATGATGCAGCAGCACAGCAACACATTCTTTAAGAGAAGATCCTTGCTCTAAAATTTGTAACTGCTGTCACCTTATTTTTTAATATTTCAGAGGAAACAGCTAACTGAATACTGCTGAAGCTGGACTACTTTAACTCCTACTCCAGCTTTCACCCATACTTCGTTTATAAAGTGAATAAAGTTTCTACTATGAAAAACAAGGGAAGATAAATGACTATCTGTAAGAAGAAAATACTAACATCTTTCCTATTAGTAAGACAAAATATAAAGTATATAAAAAGTAATTTTGTTCTGAGAGTAAAATAATATATAACACATTCTCATTTCATTTATAACTCAAGGGTAAAGGACTGGGAAGTTTACAAATACACTTGGAAGTATACAAATCCATTTGGAAGTGTATAAATAATTCCAGTATGTTTATGGTCAAATCCTAAAACTAAAACAAAAACAAAAGACAAATAAAAGAAAATAAAAAACTAAAAAACTTGTGTTGCATTAGATTCTCTATGAATTGCGTGTATTATTACATTTAATGAAAATGCACTTTAAGTCTATTTGTTGAAATTTGCTCAAAGTATTCTACTGTAAATTATTGTAATGAATTTATTTAAAGTGTCCTTTTAATGAACAGGAATTTGAATAAGTAAATAACTTAAACAGAATGATCACTTGATAAAACTGAGGTGGTCCATTTGGTCTCATAACTTTTATCTCTTTACAAAATGCTGAAATAATCTAAAGAGAACCCAAGTGAAAATATTTCAAATGAACTCCCATGAAGTATATTTAGAAAGAAACAGCAAGTAAATGCGTTTTCTCAAGCTTACGCTGATTTCTTCACACTAAAAACAAAGTAATGACTCCTTTTCAAATGAAAACACTCCCTGACTAAATTACTGATAACATTAATTTTTCTGATTCATAAACAGGTGTTGAGATCACTTCTAAACATTACTCTATTCGCAGTACAGTTATACTTAAATAGTTTGGAAGTGTGTTTATTGGAATTAGAAATTTTGCTCAAGAAGTTATTCAGAAAGACACAGCAGTAGTCACAGACAGAGATCTTCAACTCCTGCAAAGGGCTATGACCCAGAAGATCCATGGTGCACACAGGAACACTGATAAGGGCACTTGCTACAGTGTCTACTGCATTGGTGTAAAAACTCATCTTTCCTTCAAATCTACAGAACTCTGCTTTAGCCACGTTGGATGAGATTGTTATTTTTCAACCCAGTGATTCTCCAGGGCGACCATCAAATTCTCATCCATATGCCCCATCAACTCTCTCTCATGAGGCACTGTTTCCTTAAATCCTCTCATTTCTTTCCATTGAATATTCCTCTGGCAGATCTCCAGGCCTGTGTTGGCCATATTTTGTTTTGTTGCTGGCTTTAATTTGAAATCTCACAGAGATAACCTCTCTTACCTTTCAAAGCACTCACTTAAATACCTCATTTGATGCCTTGTGATACAGCTGAATAAAATTGTAATTTCTATTTCAAAGTGTGAGAGGATGCACCGAATTTGACTAACCTGGAATGACAGAATCAGGTCTCATTTTTGCATATCACTTCGCTTTCTGGGCTTTAGACATTAGTAAGGCTTGAGTCTAACTAACAGCAGGACCAGCAATTTGGTAGTAAATTACACAGATGACCACCCATGCTTCTCCTTGAAAATGTACTATTCTTTGAGAACTTTTCTTCTAAAAGATGACTAAACTAGCACTGCTTAGTCTAGTTAACCACCTTCTCTCCAACCATTGAAAAATGCAGAAATCTGGAGAGAAGACAAGATGGCGACTGGAGAGGAGGTTCCTAAAGCCTCTCCCAGAAAACACAAATGAATGGCCGTCCAGGAGCCAAGAAAGAGGACCCCGAGTGACAAACCGGCTATTGAGAAATCCACAAATTGCAAGTAAACACCTGAAGGCTAGCGAGAAGGGGGCCGGCCAGTCAGGGAGAGGGAAGGGAGAAGAGACGGACCACACAGGAATGGGATGAGATCCCTGCTGACTATTCAGAGCTGCGCAGTTTGGGGGTGGGGAAAGAGACTGGGGAGCTGGGGACAGAATAAGTTTGGGAGCCAGCCTCTGGAACTTTTGAGTGGTAGAAGGGCTGAGCGAGGACTCTGAACTGCAAAGATAACACCCTAGCTCTAAGCCCCTTGGAGACCTACACAGGGCTGAAGTTCCTGTCTGCAGCCTGCTGCAAAGGTGACCCTGCTGTCTCAGGCAAGGCCCACAGTTTTGGCCTTATGGAGCTGGCACTTCTTCATGCACCCCAGAGTTCTGAAAGCAGTGTGAGCCTATAGACAGCCAGGTACTGAATCAGGGCTGGGAAGAAAGACGGATTTGTTTGCTAGCATTCACCCCAGCTAGCAAAAACAGCTTCCCCAGCAAAGGGCAGAAGGCAGAGCTGCCTTTAGAAAGCCTTTTGTTAGCCTCTCCACAGGATATGTGCGCATAGCCTCCAAACGCAGTAGGAAATCAGAAACAAGAAACAAACAGCCCCCTCTCCCCAAAACTTGACCCTCAGCGCTACCTAGTGTCTACCCTATAGCAAGACACCACAAAAGCAATAATCTGGGCACTGAACATAAAGACCTCATGTCAAAGAGGAAGAACCCAGCAGACAGGATGAATTCCTTAAAAACTAAAACTCCTCAGAAAGAACATGAAATTGACCTAGAAGATAGCCTGTTGCAACTGGAAAGGACTCACTTAAGGGACGGAGAATTTAAAGCAGCCATTCTAAAGGCTGTGAGAGAAATGAAAACCTATTAGCAGAACACCATAGCTGAGATAAATAATATGAAAAAAGATATAAACGACATAAAAAAGGAACTATGTGAACAAAAAGAACAATTTAACAAAGAAATTCAAAACATAAGAAAGATTGAGACGGAAATACAAGAAATAAAAATAATACCATAAAAGAAGTGAGAAATGAACTAACTGACATAGGAAACAGGCCTAACCAGATGGAGGAAAGAATTAGTGATATTGAAGATCAGAACATGGAAACAGCTCAGAAAGAGGAAGAGAGGGAATATAGAACCAAAAGGATTGAAAGAACTCTGCAAGAAATATCCGACTCCATGAGACAAAACAACATCAGGATAATAGGAATAGAAGAGGGGGCAGAGCAATCTACAGAGAGCATACTCAAAGAAATCGTACATGAGAACTTTCCAAACCTATGGAAATATCTGAAACCCCAAGTTCAAGAAGAAAACCGATCCCCCAGATACCTGGACACCAACAGATCTTCTCCAAGACACATGGTACTAAAGAAGTCCAAAATTAAGAGAAAGAGACAATTCTTAAAGCAGCCAGAGAAAGAAGACTATAACCTTTAGAGGAAAACCCATCATGCTGGCATCAGATTTCTCAGCAGAAACTCTACAAGTCAGGAGAGAGTGGAACCCAATATTCAAAAATTTAAAAGAGAGAAACTTCCAGCCAAGAATAAATTATCCAGCAAAATTATCTTTCAGATATGAAGGTAGAATAAAGACCTTCTCAGACAAACAGAATCTGAGGGAATTTGCCAGCACAAGGCCAGCACTCCAAGAAATACTGAAGGAGGCTCTTCAGCCTGAAACAAAACATCAGGAAAAATGGAACAAATTTGGGGCAACAAGAAAGAAACAAAAATAAACAAACAAACAAACAAACAAAAACAAAGAAAGAAACAAGTAATGGCCACAGGAAATCCTCTCATATCAATCATCACTCTAAATGTCAATGGACTGAACTCACCAGTAAAAAGACACAGAGTAGCAGACTGGATTAAAAAACAGAATGCATCCATATGCTGTCTCCAAGAAACGCAGTTCAGCTGTAAGGACAAACACAGACTCAGAGTGAAAGGATGGGATACAATACACCAAGCAAATGGTAACCAGAGAAAAGCAGGAGTGGCCATCCTGATATCTGATGAAATAAACTTCAAGTTAAAAAAGATAGTAAAAGACAAAGATGGTCATTACATAATGATAAAAGGCACAATGAAACAACAAGAAGAGTTGACACTAATCAAGATATATGCTCCCAACCAGGATTCACCAAAATATACAAAGAAACTACTAACAGACTTGAAAGGAGAAACAGATGAATACACAATCATAGTGGGGGACTTAAGCATCCCGCTAAGAGCCAAGGACAGATCATCCAAAGAGAAAATAAATAAGAAAATAACAGCTCTAAATGACACATTACAGCAATTGGACATCATTGACATTTACAGGATACTTCATCTAACAAAAAGAGACTACACATTCTTCTCTAGTGCACATGGAACAATCTTAAGAATAGACCATATGCTGGGACACAAAAGTAGCCTTAGCAGATTCAAGAACATCGAAATCATACCAAGTGTATTCTCAGACCACAAAGCTTTGAAATTGGAGATCAACTGTAAAAGGAAAGCAGAAAAAACCACATATACATGGAGATTAAACAAAAGCTTATTTAAAAAGAACTGGATGAAAGAACAAATAAAAGATGAGATTAAAAAATATATAAAAACTAATGACAATGAAAATACAATGTATCAGAATTATTGGGACACAGCGAAAGCGGTAATAAGAGGGAAATTTATATCATTACAGGCCTATCTTAAGAAACAAGATAAATCACAAGCAAACCTCTTAGCATCCCATCTTAAAGAATCGAAAAAGAAGAGCAGAGAAAACCCAAAGTCAGCAGAAGGAAAGAAATGTTAAAAATTAAAGCAGAGCTAAACCAATTAGAGAACAGAAAGACAATAGAAAAAATTAATATTATTAAGAGATGGTTCTTTGAGAAAATTAACAAAATTGACAAACCCCTGGTGAGACTAATCAAAGGACGAAAGGAAAGGACACAAATATCCAAAATTAGAAATGAAAGGGGAGAAATTACCACTGATACCACAGAAATACAAAGGATTATAAGAAAATGTTATGACGGACTTTATGCCACAAAATTTAACAATCTAGAAGAAATGGACAAGTTTCTAGAAACTTATAGCCTACCAAGACTGAACCAAGAAGAACTGGATAATCTAAATAGACCAATCAATAGCAATGAGATTGAAATGACCACACATAATCTCCCTAAAGGCAATAGCCTGGACCAGATGGATTCACCAACGAGCTCTACCAAGCATTCAAAGAAGAATGAATGCCTATCCTCCTCAGATTCTTCCAAAAAATTGAAGAGGAAGCAATACTTCCTAACTCATTCTATGAGGCCAACATTACTCTAATACTGAAGCCTGGCAAAGACAACACAAAAAAAGAAAACTATAGACCAATATCTCTGATGAACACAGATGCAAAAATCCTGAACAAAACATTAGCAAACAGAATACAACAATGCATCAAAAAGATCATACATCATGAGCAAGTGGGATTCATCCCGGGAGCACAAGGATGGTTCAACATAGGAAAATCAATCAATGTCATATACCACATAAACAAAATCAAAGATAAAGACCATATGTCATTTCAATTGATGCAGAAAAGCTTTCGACAAGGTACAACATCCATTTATGATCAAAACACTAAATAAAATAGGTATAGAAGGAAAGTATCTCAACATAATAAAGGCCATATATGAGAGACCCTCGGCTAACATCATACTGAATGGGGAAAAGCTGAAGCCTATTCCTTTAAAATCAGGAACAAGACAGGGATGCCCCCTGCCACCACTAGTACTGTAAGTTCTAGCCACAGCAATCAGGCAAGAGAAAGGAATCAAAGGTATCCATATTGGGAAAGAAGCGGTCAAATTTTCACTATTTGCTGATGACATGATCCTTTATATAAAAAATTCCAAAGATTCCACCAGGAAATTATGAGAAACAGTTAATGAATATACTAAAGTTGCAGGATACAAAATCAATGTACAAAAATCAACAGCATTCCTTTATACAAACAACGAATCCACAGCAAAAGAGTCAATTCCTTTTGCTATCACAACCAAAAGAATGAAATACCTGGGAATTAACTTAACAAAGAACATGACAGGCTTATACACAGAAAACTATAGGACACTTTTGGAAGAAATTGAAACAGACTTTAAGAGGTTGAAAAATATCCCTTGTTCATGGGTAGGAAGACTTAACATTGTTAAAATGGTCATTCTGCCCAAAGCAATCTACAGATTTAACGGAATACCCATCAAAATCCCACAGTCATACTTTCGTGAAATAGATAAAAGAATTATTAGATTTATATGGAACCATAAAAGACCTCGAATTGCCAAAGCAATACTACATAAAAAGAACAAGGCTGGTGGCATTACACTTCCTGAGTTCTATTTATATTACAAAGCATTAATAGTCAAAACAGCTTGGTACTGGCAGAAGAACAGAAATAGAGACCAATGGAATGGAACTGAAAACCCAGACATAAACCCACAAATATATGGACAAATAATTTTCGATAAAAAAGCAAAAAACATACAATGGGGAAAAGCCAGCCTATTTAGTAGGTGGTGCTGGGAAAACTGGAAAAACATATACAAAAGAATGAACCTGAGCTGTGAACTCTCTCCATGACAAAAATTAACTCAAAATGGATTAAAGACCTTCATATCAGACCTGCCACAATAAACTGTATAGAAGAAGACATTGGTACTAAACTTATAGACCTAGAACTCAAGGAAGACTTCATGAACCAGTCCTCAAAGGCAAGGGAAGTTAAAGCAAAAATAAATGAATGGGAATCTATCAAACTAAAAAGCTTCTGCACAGCAAAAGAAACCATCACAAGGCAAAGAGACAGCCAACTGAATTGGAGAAAATATTTGCCAATATTGCATCAGATAAGGGTCTAATATCTAAAATATATAAAGAACTAATAAGACTTAACAACAAAAAAACAAACAACCTAATTGAAAACTGGGCAGAAGAACTAAACAGACACTTCTCCCACAAAGAAATACAAATGGCCAGCGGACAAATGAAAAAATGCTCATCCTCATTAGCTATCAGGGAAATGCAAATCAAAACCACAATGAGATACCACCTCACACCTGTGGGAATGGCTTTTATCAACAAGACAAGGAATAACAATTGCTGGATAGATGTGGAGAAAATGGAACTCTGGTACACTGCTGGTGGTAGTGCAAACTGGTACAACCACTGTGGAAGGCAGTGTGGAGGCTCCTCAGAAAATTGGGAATGGAGCTACCACTTGACCCAGCAATCCCCCTTCTGGGGATCTACCCAATGAACATGAAAACCTTTGTCCGCAAAGACTTATGTACCCAATGTTCATCGCAGCGGTGTTCACAGTGGCCAAAACATGGAAACAACCACAGTGCCCTGCGACAGATGACTGGATAAAGAAGCTGTGGTACATATACACAATGGAATATTACTCAGCTGTAAGAAAAGATGAAATATTGCCAATTGCGACAAAATGGATGCACCTGGAGATCATCAGGCTAAGTGAAATAAGCCAGACAGAAAAAAACAAAGAACTGCATGATTTTACTCATATGCAGAATATAAAACTGAAAGCAAAGAAAAAAAGAAATGAGCAAACAAATAACCCATGGACACAATCAACAGTTTAATAGTTATTTGGGGATGAGTGGGTTAGGGAGGGAAGAAAGGGGAGTGGGTGGGAGAGGAGTCGGGGAAGGTAAATATAAGGTGATGGAAACAGAAGTCACATTATGTGGTAAACTTATTATACATCAAGTTGACAATGCACTGTAGAATTGTATGCCTGAAACCTATGTAATCCTTGCTTACAGATGTCACTCCAAGAAGTCTAACAATAAATATGAATATAAAAAAGAAAATAAATAAAAATGCAGAAATCTTGTCCCATGTCAAGAAGATATTTCAGAGGTGTAGTTATTAGTAGGATTCTCTAAATTGTAATTTTCTGTACTTGGTGACCGGTCAGCTGTATCAATTATTTTTCTTTTCATTTACATCTCCTCCCATGGTAAATTCTTGAAAAATATGAGCTGTGTTTTCTATTTCCTGTCTATTTGATTTTTCTCCTAGGTTAATGTTCAGTCAGTGATGAGTGATTGTCCTACTGACCTTACAAAAATCAAATAACTCATACTTCACGAACCTCATAGGAGTTTAATGGTAATTATAAGGTTAAATTTTCCTGAGTAGTTTACTGAAGCAGCTGTTTTACATAATTAAATTGGAAATGTATGTGTCCTCAGATATCTTTACCCAGCCAAAGGACCTTATCCTTATAGAACCACTAGACAGGGGAATTCCAGTCTTCTACATTACTAAATGTAGCCAGCAGTGATTCTGCTAAAGCCACAAAAAAAACCTAGTTACCACTCTTTTGTTTTGACATTAATGCTCAGCTATAAATTGTCAGATTGCGGAACTTTATCCATCTTTACTAACATGTGGAGTATCAGATTGATAGAGATGTTATGGAAACTCTCAGAGGACCATCTCACATCATGGTTCTTTTTTTTTTCCAAAGATTAAAATTATTTTATTCAGAAACTGCCAAGGAGAAACAAAATTGGTTAAATAGAACTTTGTATAAATAATTGTAACATAAAGATTAGAAATGGTTTTATCATAAGAGGTGATACTTATTTTAAATAAAAACTTGTCTTAAAACTTTAAATTCTTTTTTCAGTTAAATTTTACATACAGTTACATGAGTTCTAATAGATATGTAAACCTGTTGAACTCCTACTCCAAGCATGATAGAGATTCCATCATTCCAGAAATTATTTTTGTGCATTTCTAGGAATTCCTCACCTCTTTATAATCAAATATCTAATTTGTACCATACTAGATTAGTTTTGCTTGTTATTGAACTACATTTAAATGCAATCATATGTTAGGTACTTTTTTTCTGTAAGATGTATGCACACTGTTGAACATTTTCTCTTTATTGCTGAGTAGCAATCCATTATATTACAGTAACACAATGTTCTTGAAGACAGCTGAAAAGATATTGTCTACTCACTGCAGTGGCACCCAGAAATTTCTTAATCACCAATTACAAGATACTTATGTGCAAGAATCACTTTTTCTCTTTGCTTACTGTCACATGGCCAGCATGCACCCTGTGTATCTGTGAAACTGGGCCACTAAGAGAAAGATGGATTTTGTGGATGAAAACTACATATTCTATATGTACCACTTCTGTGTTTTCAAATTATTTTTTTGCTTTTTTCTGTGTACTTTTTCACTTCTGTAGTCAGTATCAACTCCAGTAGAACAAGGGGCAATTTTCTTCATGAGATTAATGCCAGGCATGTTGCACCATGCCAGATGCACACAGCTCTTTCTGAGCAAAGAAATGACACTCTGACATTTACTTTGGCTCAGGGTTTTTTCTCATGTTAAACAATGACTCTTTTTACTTAGCCCTTTTAATGTGGAAGATGAGTAATTTGATAGCAATGTTAATATTTATTTTGAAATATGGTAACTTAAAAAATGTTTTGAATTGAAAAAGTATAGCCAAGAAAGGAAGAAAGAAACTTAGAGACAATATAGAACAATGAGACAGTATGTGGAATATGAGAAAATCTCAAATAATTTATATGTAGCTTGTTAACATGAATAAATACATGATGGAATATGAAGAACTTTGCCAACCCTTCTTAATGATGCATTAAACAAATGCATGCTCAATCCTGCTTTATCTGCAAGAACTTCTGTAGAAAGTTTTATTCTGAATAAGGGAAGTACATGTAGCTAAACTCCAGTTACAAATATAAATAAAAAGATTCCAGGGCCTCTTTTAGTGATTTATTTTTTATCAATGCATTCTGACATGTAAAAATGAGATTTCTGAGAAAAGCCAGAGGATAAATTTTTGAAGAGAAGATACTGATATGTGCTTATTGCCCTCCAGTAAATATCTGTGAGCAATGTTCATATGATCAGGAATGTTCTCTGCTTTCTTATTTCAGGAATGTGTGTAGTCTCCAGCCCTAAAGACATCATGGTCTCACAAAGTCACTGCTTGCACATTAGGCTCGCCATATGTTTTAGTTACACATTCAATTACATTTGCTGCCTCAAAGTATGTAAAGAAAATATGCTTGTTTCAGACTACAAGAAAAAGGGAGCTGTTTAAAGTTTAATTATGGTTAATCAGTTTATTTTCTCTTGGAAATGAACTGCCTAAAGTATATATCGTGTTTCTGGGTCCCTTTCATAAAAGCACAAAAATGTATTAAATGACAGAAAAGAGTTAAATATTAATAAGTGTTTTTCAGACTGAAGAAAAATACTTAGAAGAGGCAGAATGTTCATTGTCTAAGAAAATGGTTATATATTTTCATATATATTCACCAAAATATGAATAGGAGGACTAATGCAAGGAATTTGTTTAACCCTGTTCACAGTGGCCAAATCATGGAAACAACCAAATTGCCCTTTGATGAATGACTGGATACAGAAACTGTGGTACATACCCAATGGAATATTACTCACATAGTAGAAAAGATGAAATGGTGCCATTTGTGACAACAAGGATAAATCTTGAGATCATCACACTAAGTGAAATAAGCCAGTCAGAAAGAAAAATAACCATATGACTTCATGTATATGGTTAATATAAAACTGAAAGTTCAAAAAAACCAAAAACTCATGGGCAGTCAATACTTTATTGGTGACCTGAGGATAAGTGAAAAGTGCAGCAGGATAGAAAGATGAGGAAGTCAAACATATGTTAATGGAAAGAGTATGGCCTCTTAGTGAACGCATAAAACAACACATTGATGATGCAATGTTGAATTTCACACCTGGAACAAGTGTCATTTTTGTTATTCAGTGTCACCCCAATAAATTTTACAATAAATAACAAAATAAAGCTCTTCTGTAAAGTAAGTTTTCCTTACATAACTATTTCTCATCTTTGGTACAGTAATAACCTGTGGGCCAATGCTAGCTAACAGAGTATTAACAGAATGACTATATTATGCAGACTTTAAAAAACTAACTGATACCTCTTTTAGAATGAGTGTTAGTTTTTGTTTTACTTGTGTGAATATTTTCTCCTTACAGTATCACTCATAATATTGTATCTATGTTTTTATTTTACTTTGCTCAATATATTTTAAGATACAGCCTCGCTGTAAGAGAGAGAAAAGATATACACATTGGATATTACTCAACTATAAGAAAAGATGAAATATTGCCATTTGCAACAAAATAGATGGATCTGAAGATCATCATGCTTAGTGAAATAAGCCAGACAGAAAAAACAAAGAACTGTATGACTTCACTCATATGTGGAATATAAAACTGAAAGCAGAAAAAAAAAAACAGAAAGAAATGAACAAACAAACAAATAACCCATGGACACAATCAATAGTTTAATATTTATTTGGGGATGAGTGGGTCAGGGAGGGGAGCAAGGGGAGGGGATGGGAGAGGAAGTGGGGAAGTTAAATATAAGGTGATGGAAAGAGAAGTTACATTAGGTGGTGAAGTTATTATACAAGTTGACCATGCACGGTAGAATTGTATGCCTGAAACCTATGTAATCCTTGCTAACGTATGTCACCCCAATAAGTCTAACAATAAAAATGAATTAAAGAAAAGATATATGTAAACACATTGATAGATCTGTTAAATGTTCTCCAGAGGCCCAGGGACTGGAAGGAAGATCAGTCTGAACTAGAATCTTTCAGAATGGCTTTAAGAATAACAGAGTCAAATCTGTACCATCTTGAAAGATGGGTTAAGAAGCAGTTTTAGATAAGGATTATTAATTATGAGTAAATATCTGTCTGAGACATTCTTCATAATATTTTACTTTTATTTTTAAATGATTTTTTGTAACATCATTTTTTAATCCTTTTCACCCACTGATTTTATTATTTTTCTTAGCACTCTGCTTCCAGGACCAAGGTTGAATTCTCCTGCAATTCAATGGAGATGTTATTCTCTAAAATTCCAATGGATCACTTTGCATATAATGGTTGCCAGTAGCATATAGCATTGGGTCATTTACTGTGGCTCAATTTGCTAGTTTCCTCCATGGGCAAGCACAGAAGGGCGACACAATCTTGTTAGCTGTTAATTTTCAGTAGCAATTCCCTTGTTCCTTGGAAGAAAAATGAAATGGCAAGTGTGGGAAGAAGCATTTTGTCCACCATCTCACCAGTCAATTTGATTTTTCCATGCAGTTGAATGCATGCTGAATTATTGTAATTTCCTCTGTGTTATTGTATTCCACTTTATATAGATCCAATGGGGTTTAAGATAATATCCTTCAACCTGTAAACTTTAGAAATCTATGTTGAAATCTAACTCCTGCCTCCTAATGCTCCTTGCATTTTTTTATCTGTGTCCCCAAAACTTTCACAAAGTAGTGACACATGTATGGTAAGGAAAAGTAGAAACACACATACACACACAAACAATTTATACAAAATTATCTTGAAAGATTTAGAATGCGACTTTCCCTTACTGTGGCCTGTTCCTGACTGGAATGTGTGCAAATATGCAGGCTCCTACTAGGCTTCTTAGATCTCAGAACACAGTGCTATTAAGTAGTTATGAACACTTGCTTTTTCCAGTCTGCCTTTGCCAAAGAGCAATAAAGCCTCTTTTAGAAAGCATGTTTCAACCTTTTCTGAAAAAAATTGCAATGCAAGTAAAGTAAGTTGTTAATTTATTTAAAGAAAAACAAAACAATTGTGGGTCAGAATATGTAGCCCAGTCAGCTTTCATGCACTTTTAAAAAATTCTGCTGTATTTTTTCTGTAAGAAAAGTGGCAGTTTTACTCTATCACCTAGTTAGAAACAGTAATTAAAGGGAAGAATGCATCAGCCGAATTCTCTCAAAAACAATCTGACTAGATAATCTTTATCTCTCTTTAAGAAGTATATTTAACATGCTGGCTCATTGCTAACTCTTCTACTCTGCAGGTGGGTATAAAGAACATACTTCTTGGAGATTCCAGAGAAACCACCTTGGGTTCAAAAGCAAATGTTAGAAATTCAGTATGTATTCTGTAGTTTTTATAATCTTACAAAAAGATGGCATTTCAGTTTTTTCTCAGCAGAAGTAGGAATGGTCTTATATGTTTTGCCACCAAAAGTTACCTGCTTTCTGTCTGTAAGAATTCAGGCCTGTTTGTTAGAAAAATAAGTGTACTTACAACCACTTTCTATTTTTAGATGAGTACAAAATACCTCGAAGCAAACTGTAAGTAAAAGGCGAGTTGTTAGCATGGATTTAAATTATTGCGTGTTATATGAAAGAAGAAAATGTTTGTTAGCTGCTAACAGATGTCACCCCAATAAGTCTAACAATAAAAATGAATTAAAAAAAAAAAGAAAATGTTTGTACCAGACTATCTGGATTATTTTTTAAAGTAAGAAGACAGTCAGAAGTCCAAGGAAGTCTCAATATGCCCTTCTGTTCCCCCATTTCTTTGGGCTTCTTCTCCAACTACATTTGGGGACTGTAACTGTTCTTCACTTCCAGGGCATGTCAAGGCCCTGGAAGTGGGTCCTTTATACCCAAACAGCCTATGAAAACTGTTTCTTTTGTATGTCCCTGTAGTATTGGTTTTCAGATGTGATTTTATTTTTATTGTTCTTGTGCACTGCCAGGGTGATGAGTTTCCTCAGAAAGTTTCATCACAAAATTAAAAGATTTACCGGGGCTATTATATTTTTAAATATTTTACCCAATTCTGGCAAAATGGAGGTTTTCTCTTTAGAATACTTGAGTGCACTCTGGAGACTTAAACCTGTAGCATGTTGCATATCCACATTACAGATGCTACCAGCACCTCACTGTTTCTCATTTCTGTGTCTGGTCAGCATCTCTGCCTCCTCCAGGCCAAATTATGAATGTGGCTGACTACCTTCATTTTTTATGTTTTATCACTTCATAGTAGGGGTATTTCAGCACAACAGTCCTGACTTTAACCCTGGAAAGAAGATTCACTGTACTGTTTGGAGTTGGGGCCAACCCCGGACCAAGCATTTATGGTGGAAATTTGGGAACTCTGGTACCTAGGAAATAGGGTCACAGTATACAGAATCCTCAATTTTTTGGTAACCAGGTTGGTGTGGGGAAAATGTGGGTGGGCATCTAAGCATTCAAAACAGAAGGTTGAGTGTGTGCTGAGGGTGTTTTGAATAGAAAAACAATGAACTATTTTAAAGTTACTGCCTTAATGTGATATACTGAGGATCTGTTTTCTTTTTTCTTTCTTTCTTTCTTTCTTTCTTTCTTTCTTTCTTTCTTTATTTATTTATTTATTTATTTATTTTTTAATTCATTTTTATTGTTAGACTTATTGGGGTGACATCTGTTAGCAAGGATTACATAGGTTTCAGGCATACAATTCCACAGTGCATTGTCAACTTGATGCATAATAAGTTCACCACCTAATGTGACCCCTCTTTCCATCCCCTTATATTTAGCTTCCCCCCCTCCTCTCC